>JAJEJH010002081.1:0-12202 GCA_026122585.1 Anacardium occidentale
CAATAATCTTGCTTGGACACACAGACATGTGCCTTCTTTAAGTACACAATTGTGTGCTTTTCATTTATGACCTTGAATAGACTTCTGACTGTCAACTTATCTAGCCATATTAGGCCACACATAGGTGTGCGTCACATATATATAGTCGTGTGTCTTCAAAATATGAAAGTTGCTTGAAGGATCAAATGCTAGGGTAGGAGCATGCATGGATACTAGCACAGTAACATACATGCCTTAATTTTTGTCTATGCATCGATATGTGTCTTTGATACACAGTCATGCGCCAAAAGGTTGACCATTGCAGTTCTTGACTGCACACAAGTACTTAGCACAAGACCTTTGACGGTGTGTTTTCAATTTGGTCTTGACACATGGTCATGTCAGTTTGATGCACATGGTCGTGTATTTGAAGTTGACCTTTGTTGAACTTAGCTTGACCATGCATGGATGATGCTACACAGGAGCCTTTGCTTGTGTTCTTATTTAAGTCCAAATGCATAATTGTACAAGATTAAAGAACTCAATCATGCATGAGAAGTTTTGAATTTAACTTTGTTGACTTTCTCTTTGACTACACATGGTTAAATAGTACAAAATGGGTTTGCTCATGTATGACCCCATATCTCACGCATGGTCATTGTTATAAGCGTAAGGTTACGTATAAAAAAATTTAAAATTGTTCAAATTACAGAACCTGGCTCGAGGTCATGACTTAACATATACAACTGCAAAATGTGCTATGTACGAGTGTGTATCTAAGGCACATAGTTGTGCGTTACAAAATCAAACTTTGTCCAATTTTAGTCATGAACTAAGTTCATGCCTTGAAAAATTAGCATCTTAAACACATTTTTGTTGTCATCAAAATATCAAGGGGCCAACAAGATATACTATTCACATAGAACTCCACCTCTTCGTTCTATAAATTAATATAAAGAACCTCACAAAGGTAAGAGCATGAAAGAGACTATGAAATCTCACTAGAAATCTTAGATACATAATGATTTCTTGTATTCATTATACAAAATTTGAAAAAACACTTTCTCAAAGGTAAAAAACATAATTATAGACTTAGATATAAGTGGTGGTGCTCTAAAGTTAATGCATTGTATGTAGGAAGCTACATATTTGCTACAACAAAATAATGGAGTTTTTCTATTTATTAATAAATATGTATATCCTTTTTACATCCGATTATATTGATTGTATGTCAAGCAACCAATTGCATCTTGACTAACTTTATAGTCATACATTTGAGGTATGTATGTGTGAGAAGACATAGTTCTACATTGATAGTAAAAACTCATAGTTCACAATAAAGGAAATGAGAGGGGCATTTCTTCCATCATAACATTTGTAATATGACCTAAATCCATCAAAAGATAATTTGTCTTAGCTATTAGAGCAAAGACTCCTAAGTAGGAATATTGATACATTTCCTAGTAACGAAGATGTATTGGACTTGGACTAAAAATGTACTTGATTCATTAATAAATTTTATTTGTTAGAATCAATTTATTTTTACAATCATTTACATGATTATCTTAATCTTGAGGCAATATTTGTTTTTACGTTTATTGACTTGTGTTTCACATATACCAAAATGAGACAACTCAATAAATGTAAGTTTCATGTCGATATGTTAGAATGTGACTCATAAATGGTGAAAGCATTACTTATAGACATGGAATTCATAGATCTATCAAAGGAGTTAATATAATCCTCTTAAGGATATTATTCAATATATATATATATATATATATATATGTGTGTGTGTGTGTGTGTGTGTGTGTGTGTGTGTGTGTGTGTGTGTGTGTCTATAAAGGGGGAGTAGGCTCAAGGTTATTAGTTTATGTATAGAAGTTGATGATTTACCATTCATATTGAACACTATTAAAATTATTTAGCAGATTGAATAGTTGAACATGAAGACAAAATAATCAAAATTTCATTTGTAGAATTATAAATTGAATAAAAACTTGAGATTATATTATTTTACATTATTTTTTGGTTTTTTTAAGGTAGACTATTATTTAACTTATGATATTTTGTCTTTCACTAACTTTATGAAAAAAAAATTAACTAATTTTATGAACAAAATAATATGTGAGTGAAGAAAACAAACTTTTTTAAACTAAAAGGTATATAATGAGCGTTTCATCAAAGTTTAGGTAAAAAATAGTCATTGGATCACATGTTTACTTAAAATAGCTGCTACCTACATATATTAGTTAATAAACATGTATAGTTTTATTAAAAGCTCATATTATTAGCTACTATTACATATATTAGTTGTCAAATATTTATTATAAGTATATATAATTTTACTGTTATAGACTGTGTATATTTAAAATATTAATTCTTTAGTTGAAAAAATGCAAAGTCTTTTTTAATATTAATTAATCATAACGTGCTTTTATATAAAAATATCTCATGTGAAATTTATAAGGATATTATTTTAAATAAACTCAAAATTTTAACTTTTTCCATGAAGACATAAATTTTAAAACATTATTTGTACATGTTTTTAAAATAGGATAAAACAACTTTAAAATATTAGTGAATTCTAAAAGCTTTTTTATACACATGAATGTTTTTCAAATGTGTTTATTATTTTAAAAGCTTTTTTAATTATTAAAATATGAGTGAATTTTAAAAACACATTATTATCATTGTTACTAATATATAAATTAATATTCAATTTAATATATAGTTTTATCCCTTCGAAACACGTAGATTGACTATCGAACTCATAAAAGAACATGTGACAGTTCCAACAAGACCAGAGGCAAAATACCTATTGCCACCCAAGGTTTCCTTAAATGACCAAGTCCTACCCTTAAAAGTAAAAAAACTAAATACCCAATCTGACCAAAGTCAAGGGTTTTTTTATTTTATTTTTTTTGAATAAAAATTAAAAAAGTAAATTTTATAAGATATTAAAATATAATTTTTAAATAATAATAAATTTTTGATAAATTAATAAAAAAAATAAATATTTAAAACCACAGTCACTATCGTTGATAGAGTCACTAGCGACAATGACCATCTTTAACCTCATCAGATGACTAGAAAAAACCACCTAGTTCTATTGGTGACCACATATAACCGCAATGACGGTGTTTGACCGTAAAAAATCTAGAGGAGATAATCAGATCTGATCGTCTTCGTCATCTAAAACAACTGAAAATGGTTAATGCAAGTATTTTAACCGTTTTTGACTTTCTCCAATGGTAGAGATAACCAAATTCAGCTACCTTTGTCAGATTTTTAGTGACCAGATCTAGTCGTCTCCACCATCATATCAGTCAGATCTAGCTACTAATAAAACTAAATAGTCATTTTTGACTATCTGATGAGGTTAAAAGTGGTCATCGCCACCGGCGAGACTACCAACGGTGGTGATTTCTTTTTTAAATATATATTTTTTAAAATTTTATTAATCTATCAAAATTTTATTATTATTTTTTAAATTTTATTTTAATATTATTTATATTAAATTTTATTTTAATATTAAAATTACTGAATTTTATAAAAGATATATTGTGATCTTTTCCAAAAAAAAAAAAAATACTTAGCTTTTTAAACTTTTATTTTGGGGGGTGAGGGTGAGTGGAATTTGTCACTTTAAGGAAACCTAGGGTAGGAATTTTTTGTTTGGCCCAAAACACACCCAAAAACACGACAACCTGCATGTGCCGTGGGAGCACAATGCCAAAAGAAAAACAAATAATAGATACAAAGGATTGACACGTTCAACGGTTTGTGTTGTTCCACGTATATATATTTTATAATATGATGCCCAGAAATTCACATGGGAAAATAGTTCCTCAAATAATTGAGATATGTTTTTCTTACTTTGTCATAAAAAAAGCATTTGGTGTGACTTGATTTGCAATCTTCAGTAACAAAACCCATATATAAAATAGATGGTAATGGGAAATGGTGATTGGCTGTTGCTCTATCAATGCAACTTCGGACAGCTCACAAATTCTCAATCACATTGAATAAAAAAACATGCAATAATTGTTTCCAATCAGACTGGGAAAAGAATAAGATACTGAAACGTGTCGCTGCCCAACAATATGTCAACCTGCGGGAGGATAATGTGGTCGGATCTCCCCTTCAACCATTTGAATTTTAGGCACCTTAAAACATGACATCACATGTGTAACATAACATATATATATGTATGTTAAAATTGCCAGCGCATGAGATGTCGAATAATGAAATACGACCATCAGGTAAATCTGCAAAACCACTTGAGAACATGTGCTGGCCAACACACCAAATGGTAAAATTGGCTTGCCTGTTTTTAAGGAGGTCTGCCCATGGTTGCTTCCCAATAAATAAATAAATAAATTTTGAAACATTTACGCCAGCCATCTTTTTCTTCCTCTTCAGCAGGCGGCCGCACACAAGGAAGAGATTAACCAACTTTGTTATGGGCATTGAAAAGTAGAGGACTGAGTCGGCCATAAGAGGAACGTTGGCTCCTTCAACACCAACCTTTCAGATGTGAAAGTTGTAAGAAAATTAGGAACCTGAAAGTTTAAATCTATCTCAAATATGGCCCTCTTTAGTTAAGAAATTGTGGGTTCTGCTTGTACAAAGTTTGCCATTATAAAGTCTCGGCAGCCGAAAAAGGCAGTGGTAAAATCTCTAACATATCTTTAAATTATAATAAAATGATAATTTTTGCCTGGAAATTATTGCATCTTCTAGTGCAAAGTTAGCAATTATAACTTTCGGCACCTAACGCCAATATTCCTTGCCTAATGTACCAAGCAGTTGAACACTATCATCATTCCTAAATCTCTATGGGAACTTGTTTTCTCTCCCAAATCATTCTTTCAAAGAACAGAAAACTACTATTAATGAAGGAGTTCAAGTCCAAACTAAGATCAAAGACTTTATAGATCATAATAAACTCAACTCTAATTTAAATGTATTCTATAATTGATGGATATGAATTTCAGATAGTTTATCAGTTAAATACAAAAAAAAAAAAAAAATAAAAATTGCCCACAACATAACATATCTTGTAATTTGAAAATATAAACAATTTATTAAAATAAAATAAATATTTTTTATTAGAATAAAATAAAAAAATTTGAGATGCTATTGTAATTAACTATATTTTGGTTAAACCTTTTTTTTTTTTTTTTGCCTTTTAAAATTTGCATTTCAATTTGTAGATATTAACATTTTGGATATTTTATTCACGTCACATCAAACTTAAAAATGTGTGATTGTCAGAAAAAGACTAATTATTTTTTTTTTTTGATTACCCGAGAACTCCAATCCATACGAATCGATCAACCCTAACTGATGGAATAGTTTAAACCCAGAGGCCTATGACCATCTAGACCTACAACCACAGACTGGATAAATCAAAAGTTATTGACCACTCTTATCGCTAGGCCAAGCCCTAGGGGTCAAAAAGACCAATTATTTGGTTCTTACACTTTATTTATTTATTTATTTATTTTGTTTCACCACTTTAAGTATTTTATGAAATTAGGCGGACAGGAGATCTTCATTTCTACGTTCTTCGTTGGTCTTGCCCTTTGTCAACTCAACAACTCTTTCTTGTAAATTTTAGTTGTGGCTTCTAAATTCTAAATTTAAAAAGAAAAAATTGGAAAAAAATAAATTAGAAAAAGTCACTTAAATCTAATTTTAAAAAATAAACTAGAAAAGGAAAAGGTCAACGAAACAAAAATATAATTATTAATAAAATTGTTTAAGAAATCCATTTTAGAGAATGTATCAAAATTAGATTCAAATTATATATTACTAATAATGTATATTTTATATATTAATAATAATATATTATTATATAATTGTATATTATTTTATCTTTAATTTAAAATTATCTAATATAAATAAATTTGAATAAATATTTTTTGCAATATATTTATACAATATTATATATTAATATGTAATTGAGATATTTGAAAGTAAGAGAAATATTATGTGTAACAATTTTTTAACATAATTTGTATATCAAAGTATTAATTTATTTTTAATTTAAAATTATTTACTTATATAATGACATATTATTTAAATATAAAAAATGAGTAATAAAATAGTGTGTACCCGTTGAATCTTTTGAACTGGAATTGAATTGTGTAGTGTAGTGATTGGTTTTGTTGAGGCTGAAGGTTTAGTTATAGGATATAGGCGTGATGGAGATAACTTGAATGGAGACAGATGAAGGGTATTTGTTGTTTCAACCAAAATTTTAGTTTTTGATCTTGGATTCTTTCAAAATATAAGGCTCTTGACTGTTAGGTCAAGTCTAATGTTCCGAGATCCAGATACCTGAATATCCAGCAAGTCTTTTGGCCTGTTACCATTTATTCATAGATATTTTCGTCAAGATTTTAGTAGGCTCCTGCCAAGCTTTTGTATTGGCATCTGCCACTATTTCCTCCAAAGTTTATGTTCCACTTGATATTCTTCTGCAGAACCTGAATTTAATGGCTAGTTTTATAGGAGCCTCCCACTGCAATGAGGTATCACAATTGGATCTTCTACTGTTTTCCTTGTCAAATGAACAATGTTTAAACAGTATGCATGACAGTAGCTTTTTAAACATCATGTTCTTCTTTGACTTTGGAATTCTTTGACGATCTATTACAAGTTAGTGATACTAATAGCAGCATAAGATTTTATATTAGAGGGCATCTAATAATAAATCAGCCAATAATCATAACCACAAGGACGATGATCAAGGAAGGAACTTAAGCTATGCAAGTGAATTGAATTTCTAGTAACTCTCCATCTTAGATTATTGGTATCGCCAAGGAAATGGATCATATAACACAAGTTGATACAAGTATAAAAGCCATCTGAGTAAATACTAAAGTAGTATATATATGGTCCATAACACTTTGAAAACTAGAACCACAGATTTGAGGTGAACTTAGAAACCCCTATCGAGGAAAGTTTTTCCTGGAAACAAATAGTATTGATGGTCGTTTGAGTTAATTCTAAGGACTAGTGCTACAATTCAAAAGCCCAAATGTTTAGTTATAGGGCTTTCAACAAAAAACCCAAAGAGTTGATTTTTAGGATCGTACCAATAAAAAGAAAGCTGGAATTGGTGATTATTGGGCTACTAAATAAGTTCCCTTTTCAAAGGCTCCGCCTCCAGCACTCAAGTCTACAATGTCTCAAGGCGCTAGCACCCAAATTTTCTTTATCCTTTTCTAAAGGCTAAGACACTCTTCGTCTATATAAAATCACCCTTCTTTAAAGGCTTTAGAATTCCTTTAAGGCTTTGATACACAACTCTGAGAATACCCTTTTTTTGGGCTTTGATACACAATAACTTAAAGCTATTCTAACCTAAGGATCTGACATACTTTATACAAGACCACCCTTCTTAAATGCTATATTGTAGGATCTGTTGTCGCGTATACCACTGTTGCTTGATTATATCTTTAATATTATTAATATACTAAAAATTTGGATATACGCGACAGGAATCTTACGAAAAGAAAGCTGCTACAATCTGAATACATATGCAAACGAAAGCTGATAGCTTTAATACATAATGATAGGCCAAAACAAAACTTTACATGTATGCATTTCTATACATTATATCTAAGTACATACATTTATATAAATAATCCCATTAGGCCAACTTTACAAACTAACTAGAGCCCTATCCCATCAATCATGGTTCACCCGCTCCTCATCAGCACTAAGCATACCCACAAGAAAAGAAGAAAGGAAAATAGTGAGTGATAAAACCATCCAGTAAGCATTTCCCTACTTCCCTCAATCCAAACAATCATGCAAAATGAAAACCGTACCTAGCCTTGGCTTATATACTTATACAAAGTCCTTGTTCATTAATCTGAATATCGCTTATTCTGTTCTCTTGATTGCATTAATATTTAATACTATGCAATGAGTGTCATGATATCATGTCATGCTAAATGCATCATATTAAAATATTGAATATGCATGCATCTGAATCTCTATGTATCCGAAGATCCATGCTGTGCTGATCAGACTAATGAATATAGAGATTTGACATCTTGACCACGTGGGTTAAAACAATCTAACAAAATGCAAGAAAGCTGAAAATACATACATACTAAAACGATCCGATCGTAGTTAGAAGGTTGAAATTCCACAGATACCCTATCGAGTTCATCCAAAACAAATAACTCGGATATCGAGTTTTACATGCTCAATAACTAATACATTTGGATCATTTGATCATTTTTCGTGCTAATGTCTTGGCATGTCATGCTATGAGATGTTGATGATACCTTATTTTATCTCATTATAAGGTCAAAAACCCATTTGGAAGGTTTCCCATGCTTTATGCTTCATTTTAAATCATTCTTTGGAAATTTGGCTTGAGCACCAGCGTGTGGGTTAAGACACACGAACGTGCATGGTAAGATACACGGGCGCACTTGAAGACACACAGGGTCATGCGTTACCTGTGCAGTCAGTCGTGCATTACCCGTGCAATCAATCGTGTTGTAAGACCCACTGCTACACATATCGTTGCTGCGAATATTTTCTTTACTTTAAATAATAATCTAAAAATCTCGATATACGTGACATGAACCTTACAAAAAACTGTTGCTACTGTACAATATACATACGCATGCGGAAGCTGAAAACTATAAAGTACAATAGTGGCCAAAAATACACTTTTTATATATACATTTGTTTTGTACAATACACTGAGTACATACATTTACAATATATCCCAACTAGCCATACTGAAAACTGATATGAAGCCTTCTCTCGTCAGCCCTAGTCCACCCGCTTCTCGTCAACACCAAACAAACCTGAAAAGAAAGGAAGAAGGAAATGGATGAGTGATAAAAATCACCCAATAAGCAATTTCTACTTCCCTCAACCCAAGCAAGCAAGTAAAACAATATACATTCCTAGCTTTGGCCCTAACATTCATACATTCGCTTGCTCATTCAATAAACTGGTTATTGTTTAATTTGTTGTCTCGATTTCATTAATAGTTCATGTCATGAAATGTGTATCATGTCATGCTAAATATAAACTGAATATGCATGTATCTGAATCTTTATGTATCCGAAGATACCTGTTGTGCTAATCAGATTGATGAACACAAGGATTCGACATCTTGGTCATGTGGGCTAAACAGTCTAGCGAAATGCTAGAAAACTGAAAATAACATATTAGTCCTCAGACTAATAAACTGAAACTGGACGATTCGATCACAGTTAGAAGGCTGAAATCCTACAGATGCCCCCTCGAGTTCACCTAAAACTCTAACCTGGATATGAGGTTTTGAATGTTGAATGACTAATACTTTCGGATCCCTTGACCCTTTTTCATATGATATTTTGGCATGTCATGCTATGAAATACTTATGCTGTAGGACCCGCTGCCACGAGTACCCCTGCTGCGGAATAATACTATTCTTTTATTTAATAAACTAGAAATTGGGTACCCGTAATGGGAATCCTACGAAAATAAAACTACTGCTATACATTTGGATACAAGCGAAAGCTGGAAATATACTGAAATATAAATATACAATGAGCCCATAAGGCTTTTCATATATATAATTGTATCTGTACAATCGTTCTTTACATATGGATGCATAAAGAGGTACAATACAAGACCACACAGGCCAAAACTGAAAATACAACAGAAATCTGGTGTGTGGGGTCCTCTCCTGCAAGTCTCAAACCACCCGCTCCCCGCTAGCAGTGAACTGAACTGACCTGAAAAGGAAGGAAGAAGGAAAGAGATGAGTGATAAAGATCACCCAGTAAGCATTATTTACTTCCCTCAACCCGAGCAAACAACACACAAACAATAACGTACCTGGCCTTGGCCCTAACATTCATCTATGCGCTCGCTGAAACTGATTATTGCTTTTACTGTTATCTGATAACTTTCCTGATTATTGCATTTCATTATTAAGTCATGCCATGATTAATATGTCATGTCATGTCATGTTATACTAACTGAAAGTAACTGGTGATGCATACGTGTGAATATCTAAATATACCCGAAGGTACCTGCTAAGCTGATCAGGCTGATGAACACAAGGATTCGACATCCTGGCCAAGTGGGCTAAACATTCTAGCTACAGGCTAAAAAGCTGAATGAAAAGTGTTGGACAATTTGACTGCTGTCAGAAAGCTGGATCCCACAGATGCCCCCTCGAGTTCACCCAAAACTGTAACCCGTACATTAGGTTTTGAGTGCTGAAAACTATTGAATTCGGATCCCTAGATCCTCTTTCAGGCTACATGTCATGCTATAATATGCATATGCATCATTTTTTATCTACATTCTGGCTTATCTGGTGATTATTAGCCTTTTGGATAGATTACCAAGCCTTTACATTTCATTTTCTGTAGTTTCTAAAAAATCTAGCTGACGTACGGGCTTGTGGACAAGGCACACGGGCATGCATGAGTCGCACATGGCCGTGCAGGGCAAGGGCACATGGGCGTGTGCCCAGACGCACAGGATCGTGCACCAACCGTGCAGCCAACTATGTAAGCTTCTGAAATCTGGACGTATTTCTTTTAGAATTCAGGCATACGGTCGTGCTCCTCAGGACATACAGTCGTGTCCCTTGCTTCCAGGCCGTGCACACTTCATGCACACGGCCGTGTCCCTGTAGAAACAAGGGCACACGGGCATGCTTTTGAGAGCACACGACTGTGCGTCCCGTTCTGTATAGACATGGCTTACCTGGAACGGCAGAAATCCAAACCATTTCTCATCCAAACTGAAATTAAACTCAAACATGCATTCAAGGCACTTTAATATACACATATCAAGCATCAATTTCATCATCCATCAATTGCTACTGAATCCACCATGGAAACTCAACTTTTTCTCTCACAACACACACGCAAACAAAGCAAGCATGCATTATGGGTGGAAATCATCATATAAAGCATCATTCGGCATATATCGACATACATTCATGACAAAACAGGTTAGAAATGCTGGCAAACGTTTCCAAGCACTCACAATCATCACAAACATGTTGGGAAAGCAAGAAGAAAATGAGAGAACAATTACCTCTTGACATGGCGGCTGGAAAACTCAAAGCTATTTACTCTCTTGCTGGATTTGGGGCTGCTGGATGTTGAACCTCTTGGCTAGGGCTGGGAGCTGCTGAAATGGAAAGGAAACTTAAGCTGAAAGTGGGAAAACTGGGTGAGAAACTAATAAATCTCCCCGTCTCTCTCACAACCACCCACCTGCACGGGCGTGCAAGGTGAAATGCACGGGAGTTCACCAAGGGAAATGAAGGAAATTCATTTTTCGTGCTTCGCATGATTAAAACCTCCCTAATGGAATCATACGAAGACTACACAGCCTTGGAAAACTTACTAACTCACCCTTAAACTCTTCCAGACTCCCAATCTATCTCTGAATTTTATTTCTAACCTCAAAACTCTACCCTTAAGGGATTTTCTAACCTGGGATGCTACATTCCTCCCCCCTTATAAAAATTTTGACCCCAGAATTTATCTAAATAACTCTGAGAACCTATCTTTGATCTCAGACTCTACCTCCCAGGTGACTTCTTCCAATTTCTGGCTGCGTCACAAAACATTGACCAGTGGGATTTCTTTGTTCCTGAGGACCTTGACTCTATAGTCGAGGATCTAAACAGACTGTTCTTGGTAGCTCAAGTCTTCTGCCAACTCAACCTCTGAAAACTAAAGTACATGAGATGGATTCCCCACATATTTCCTTAACTGTGATACATGGAAGACGTTGTGGATTCTATGCATGCTAACTGGCAGTGCAAGTCTATAGGCCACTGTCCCTACCCTCTCAAGTATCTCATAGGGACCAATGAATCTGGGTGCCAACTTCCCTTTCTTACTGAATCTGAGAACTTGCCTATAAGGAGTAATTCTCAAAAATACCTTGTCGTCTACTGAAAACTCTATCTCTCTGCTCTACAGATCTGCATAACTCTTCTATCGATCTTGGGTCTGTTTCATCATCTGCCTGATGATCTTGACTTGCTCAATCATCCTCTGAGCAATCTCTGGTCCCACTGTTATCTCTAATGAATCTTTCTCTCCAATCTCATCCCAATGGAGAGGGGATCTACACTTTCGACCATATAACATCTCAAATGGAGTCATCTGGATGATTGTCTAGTAGTTGTTGTTGTAGGTAAACTCTATGAGAGGAA
>JAJEJH010002082.1:0-12198 GCA_026122585.1 Anacardium occidentale
TGGCCACTGACCACCCATCTACTCAGGATAACCCTGCCTCTGAAACTCAGGTTGTCTTCTCTTTGGTCTCTGATGAACTTCATCTTCGGCTGGCTGCTGAGGTCTTTCCCTCATCATTTCTCTGAAGATCCGCCTGACATCTGCTTCCCCAAAAGCACCTTGGGCGACCTGCGGTCCCCTTCTATCACCACTACCACTTCCACTACCACTCGAGGGTCCAACTGAAGTACTGTCCTCATCCTCGGATGATCTCGGAACACGGCCTCTCCTACCTCTCCTATCTGAAGAAACCACGAAACATTTGGGTCAACAAGCACAAAACAGATACTACTGTACTTACACCGAGAGAAAGGCGAGCTCTGGCTGCTGGGATACGCTGAAATACACACATATGCACGTCGAAAACAATGCGATTCACACATATACACACAGTTTTCCGCTTTGATACCGCTCTGATACCAAAAATGTAAGACACCTCAGAAGGGTATTACTGTTCACTGTTTAATTAAAATAATAATAAATAAATAATGAAAATATGGTCAATAATACCCAACCGAAATGCTTAACTGAACTGACATATCACAGCGGAAGACTAGTAGTACAATGTATAAATACATATATACATGCCCAATTAAAACTTTCATATTAAAATATGCGCGGAAAATAAATATGTGCATACAAATAAAACTGAACATAGAGGATCCCAGACGACAGCCATCTCCTCCTCCCAGCTCCCTACAACTCACCTGCAAAAAGAAAGGAAAGTAGGGAGTGAGTGATAAAATCACCCAGTAAGCACTTCATATCCACTGACCCTAAACCAACCCTTCTCGAAGGATTCCACAATACCACACACAGGACAAGCTCAAACTGACAACCATCCTGACAAACACCACTTCTATGACCGGATACTGCCTCATACCCAGTCGTAAAATACGTATATGAGTATACGTAAACAACCGAGAGTGAAGAGTAATCCGAACCGAAAACTTGACTCACCAATCTCTGTTACGGATACTCATAATTGCACTGATCTGAACTGATACTGAACCGAAACTGAACTGATGCTGAATTGATACTGATCTGATACTGTCACGGAAGCTTATGTGTCACTACGTGGATTATCGAGTACTGTTCAATTACGGTTATTTACTGTCATATCATTCGCTGAATGATATGCTGATGTGTCATATAATCATGACATGCTATGCAATAAGCTGAAAACATAGTTAGGCCTGGGCCTGCATACTGAAAATAGTTTTCTGAAAACTGTTCATGAAAACTAAGCTGTTGGATCCTGGGATCCCATAACTGAAAATCATGCAAAAGCTTTATCTGAAAGCTATGCAGAAAACTGTGTACCCTGGGGTACCTGATATGCTGAAAACTGTGTTGCGCAGACTGATGAATACAGGGATTTGGCACCTTGGCCATGTGAGTTTCCTCTGCAAACACGTGCCACAAACTGTATGGCCCACGTGATGCCATCAGGCCTCGGCCTGGAAACATATCTGAACTGAGCGCCTCGCGCTATACTCATCTGATCCTCGGACCAGGAAAAACATAAACTGCTAGCTGAGCAACCCGGCACATGCCAATACATAGGGCTAGTATTGAGTATATAACTCCTGGTGACCCGGGTGCTGAAACTCACAAGTGCCCCCTCGTATTCACCTCTGAAAAACCGTGTTTTTCAACTGAAAACATGTATTCGGACCCTCGGATCCATTTCTGAAAACACTGGATGGCATGCCATGCTATGCATATGCATATGATGCATCATGAAGTCTTAATTGAGCTCAAATTACTGTTTGCTATCCATTGGATAGGGTTACAGTGCAAATTTCGCGAATTAAAGTTGAATATCTCATTTTTGCCTAACGCACGGGCGTGCGTGGTCATGTGCACGGGCGTGCATGAACGTGCACGGGACCGTGACCCTGGTCGTACGCTGGTCATGCGAAGTTCTGGAATTTCTCAATTCCACTAGGCGCACGGGCGTGCATGAACTATGCACGGTCGTGACCCCTCAAATTAGGGCACGCACGAGCACGTAAACACGGCCGTGACCATGCAGAATACGCAGAGTGCACGGGCGTGCACTCGAGTGCACAGGCGTGCGTCCTGCTCTGCACTTCCATGCCCGCTCGGAAACCACTCACTTCAGGCCAAAATCACATACCAAGTGCCAATTAAACATAATACACATGCCAAACACTTCAAATAACCATAAATACTCTTCCAGCAACCCCAAATCTCCAACCAAACATTCAACTCAACACAAACATATAAAAGCATACTTTCACACCCATGAGCATAAACACATACATAAATCATCATCCCAATCGTCTCAAGTTGTCATCAACACACAAAGAGAACATCACAATCATGCTGGGAACGAATTTCATGCCTCAAACAAGCAACCAAACCAACCAAAACCGCAAGGGAAAGAGGAAAGAAGTGCCTACCTCTTGACATGCTTTCTCTCTCAAGAAGCTCACGAATCAAACTTGATTGGAAGATCTTGGAAGCTGCTCTCCACTCCTAGGGCGAGAATCCTCTGAAAATCGAAGGAAATTTGGGTGAAAAATGAGTTTGGAAACGGATAAGCTCAACTTTAAAGCGAAGACAGCAGGAAAAGTACACATGCACGGGCGTGCATCTCTCATGCACGGTCGTGCATGGCAGGAAAATTGCAAAAATGCCATTTTCCCGCGCTCGCATGCAAATCCATCCTAACGGATCCATGCACAAGCCCTCAAACTCAACAAAACACACCATTTTCACCCCAAAACTCTCACACAACCCTAGAAGTCTCAGAAACCACAAACTGAACCCAGATTAGAAAGCCGAAAAGACCAAACTAACCCTGGGATGTTACACTTTAGCATAAACCATATCCATGCTCTTGAACTCTTTATCAAATAGTTGTTTGAATTTTATCCAAGTCAAACTAAACTATTCTCATCAATCGATGTTTTCACAAGGTTTCACCAAGCTCTCACATATTTTTTTGAGCATATACACCATATAATTGAATTTCTCTCTATTCAACATACTAAGAAGCTTTATAACATTCTTTATTGCTTTAATCTAATCTTCTACCACTGCTGGATTTCTAGACCCACCGAAAGATGGCTAGTGAACTCCTGGTAGGCTATAAATGGGGTTTAATCTCTCTGTATTTTTGACACTTATTGACTTTGTCCTTAAATTTTGTCTTTAATATTGACTCAATCTTAGTATCTTAAAACTATGCCTTATTATCTCTAGGTAACCACCCCTCATTGGTTCTTGTTAATCTTTTCTCACAAATAGCTATAACTCTACCCTCATCACATCTCTAATCATTTCTCTTACATTATCAATATAGACAAATCTTCAAGAGCCCTAGAATCCTCTTTTAGCTCTTATTGAACTACTACCTTCATCTACCACAAATCTAAGAAAAGGGGTATCATATCTAAGATCATAAAAGAAATGGGTTATGATCTACTATTTATATTGAATTTGAAACTATTATACTTATACTAAAATGAACCATAAGCACTGGCCATTGGGATATGTTGATTCTATGCTTATACAGTTTCAAAAATCATGCATTTTAGAAACATATTTTTCAAAAAAAAAATGACTCAGATCCGTTATGATGGCTCAAAACTTGTTTTGATACTAACTTGTAATGACCTACTATTATATATCATTGTTCTCTATAAATTTTTTTCTACTATATGTCATTAACAACCACATATAATAGGAATCACTACCTCAACTTGCTTAATTGAAAACATATATATGAAAGTCTTAAATAAAATTGTGATAGGTTGCTAAAACCTAATGTGTAGTATCTTGAAAGAAAACTCGTAAAATAAATACTAGTTAGAAATATCTAAAACATATATAATACTATACATCACATGCATGAGCAATACAAAGCACGCAAGCTAACACGCTATTTATTGAAAACTAAATATATACATATACATATATATATAATTGAAAACTTGAGTGAAGACCTGCTCAAGTTGTATCCCACTCTCTAGCCACTTGTGCTCTAACTCAACTCTTTCCGAAAATGTTAACCTGCAAGAAAGGAAATTGAGTGGGATAAGTAACGAGTTACTTAATAACTATCTCATTTTTTTACTCTCAGGTAGGTTTTACTGTAATTGATCCCTTGTGACTCATCACAAGGCTCTAAGCTTTCTTTTTCTATTTAAATTCCTTAGCTTATTCATATCATTAGCTTGATGGACTCTACTTAATCTATTACAAACCTGACTACTTTTCTGAGAAACTTAATCTAGTTCTTAGCGTGATCTCATAAGTTATTTCCTTTTCTTTAACTTATCTACTGGCTCATAATCTACTTCATGTCATGTTATAAATACATATATGGGTATATGTATATTGTGTGGCTATTCTCTGTTCTTTATTGTTTGTTAATCATAACTTATCTTTTTTCTTATCTTATTATCTGTATTCTAATTCATGTCATGCTATGATATATTATAGTATGAAGTATGCTGAAAACATGTTTTTGTCTTTAAACCTTTTTATTGAAAATCTTTGCCAAAATACTGTTTGGATCAAGAAATCCTAAAATATTGAAATACTGAATAAAATTATAATTGAAATCTATGCGTATCTGAGGATAACTACTATGTTGATCAGACTAATGAGTACAAGGATTTGACACCTTAGCTATGTAGATTGAACTAGACAAGTAATCTGCCAATAAATTGAAATATCCGATCATACCAGTCTTTGGACCAATAAGCTAAAATCTAACCATATCGACCATAGTCAATAAACTAAAATCCCATAGATGCCCCTTTATTTTTACCTTTAATAACCATCCCTGATATCAAGCTTAATGCTAAAAATTTATGCAAGTGAATCTTTTGATCCTTTTCTGAAAACATTGGTTTGACATCCCATGTCATGTAATGCTTATCATGCATAATATCTTATTATTTTCTCTTTCTCTAATTATATTTCGTTTAACTAAATTAACTATTATAGTTATGTTTGATGTATTTCTTGCTAAAACTTCTAATTCTGTAACTTATTTACCTTTTTAATAAGTTCTGAGCAAATTTTTCTATGTTTTATTGTGTACTTGTTAACTTTTTTTTTGTATGTTTTTATACTGTTCCTATTATTGGTTTTCCTATTCCATTTCTATTTTTTGAGCATAAGCTACTAATTACTTATGTTGTTTATAGGCTACTATTGAGGTTCTGTTATTGGTATAAGTTTGTTATGCTAATTTTTCTTCTTTTTTTTTAATTATATTGTTTCCTATACTATTTTCTAGTTGTTCTATTGTTTTTACTACTTTCATTAGTTGCACGAGCATATTGGTGCTAGTGTGTGTAGTTGTGCTAGCATTTGTAAATTTCTTGCTAAATTCTAGCTTGCTGCGTGTTCATGCCAAAAATGATCGTGCACTTTAGGCACAATCATGTGTGCTAAACATATGCCTATAACCCTTACATACACAGGTATGCAAACTTAACTCACATATGAATGTGACCTCTATAAGCATGGTCATGAGAAATTGGGAAAACACATATGATCGTGTCCCTTAAGCCATATAGCCATGTACCCGAAGACATTACTACATTGGCCTTAGTCGTGCATGCAGACATACGGTCATGGCTATATAAAAAAATATAGTTACACGAGCATGTTTTTCAGACACACAGGTATGTATCACGTTCTGTACCAGAAATCTCTACCCCAAAACTCACTAAAAACCACCCAAACTCAACCAAAACTCAACCAATCTTCAATCAAACATAATCTAACATACACACATGCTAAAACATGCTACTATGGTTGACCTTCATCATCTCATAACACGCAATCATAGCTAAACATGCTTTTGAATGCAAAAAACACACATATGTACATACAAATATTCTAAGCATGCTTTTACTTCCAAAATCTCTTCTAACTCATGATCATCTATCTTAAGATCATGCTTATCAAACTAGAAATATGGTTATATTACTGGTTAAACTCATCCAAGAAGATACATACTATGGAAATAGGAAAAAGATAAGGAAATACTTACCTAGAATTGCTAAAATCTTCTATCTCTCTAATTCTAACTGAATCCTAGTTGGATTTATCGGCTCTAGGTAGCTTCTTCCTAATCTTTAATTTAGTTAAGGTTAATTAAAGGAAGAAAAATAGAAATGGGTGAAACTGGCTTAAAAACGTGATCCTCTACTTTATACAGTTGCATGACTTAAAAGAGATATACGATTGTATGCCATTGAGGTGCACGATCATGTTCTACACTCAATGGGCACATGGGTATGTGTTCAAAGGACGCATAATTGTACTCTAAGCATAGGCCATATAAAGCCCTCTAAATTACTATTCTACCCTCTTAACTTTTCTTGAATCTAGTTATAGCTATAAAATCTTTCTCTTAACCTTGATCTATAGCCTAAAAAGACTATTCTAACCTCATGATATTACATGACATCTTTTAGATGATGGCTTTATGTCTTTATCTATATTGCATTCCTTTTTCACTTGTTCCAACTCATCTACTTGAAAGCATTTCTCATTTTTATCCATCATATCTTTAGCTTCATATATTTTAAAAGTGATCTTCTTGTCATTAATTCTTAAAGTTAAATTACCTTCTTCCACATCGATAAAGGCCTTTCCCATTACTAAAAATGGCCTTCTTAGGAGGAGTGGTATGTTCTTATCTTTTTTGATATCTAAGACTACAAAGTTGACTAAGAAGATTAACTTATCCTTCTTGACTAGTATATCTTCCACAATATACTTGATTGATTAATCAACTAGTTAGGGAGTCATAGATGTCGACTTTACTATTCCAATCCCTAGTTTCTTATACATAGAAAGTGGTATTAGATTCACACTTACACCTAGATCACATAATACATTATCATAATAAATATTGCCTAAAGTGAAAGGGATAGAGAAACTCTTTGGATCTTTTTGTTTTAGTGGAAGCTTTTTCTAAATTATAATACTAGATTCTTTATTTAGCTTCACCATTGCCACTTTGTCTGATTTGTTTTTCTTTGTTAAAATCTCCTTAAAAAATTTTTATACTTGGGCATCTATTGAAGCACTTTAACGATAGGGATATTAATATAGTAAAAAATGAAATTGAAAGGAATCCATATGTTAAATGATAACATTATTGGAAGCTTAACGAATACATAATTATGCATGAGTCTGATATATAGCTTTTGCATTTGAGATTTTAAATGAATACCACTTAAATTTAAATTTTATTATTAGGTTGGGATTTTAAGAGGTAATGAGATATTTGCAAAAGATAAACATATTTTGGTAGGCATAAAGATGATATATTTTGGATATATTTTACTTGTTAAAAGGGCCATATTCTCAAAAAATGTTAAGTAGTCGTCAAGAGTAGCTTCAACCTTAGACAATTGAATTGGGAGTATGCAATAGGGTAACTTCTCAAGTTTTGTGGTTCAAGCATTATATTTTAGACTATTTGACATAGACCTTATTTACTATGACAATAGTGCAATTAAATAAAATACCTTTAATATATTGAAACTTATAGAATTAAAATGTAACACCCCGCCTACTATATATTACTGTAAACCATTTTTTTTTCCTTTATATAAATATATATATATATATATATATATTTAATATATAGCAGTGGGTATTACTCTTACTGCTTACTGAAAATGATGCGGAAGCTGGTTTAAACATATGTGATGGGACACTAAAACCCACTGTACAGTATCCTGTAATAAAACTCATGTTTATAAAATAATAATAATAATATTTGAAACATAAAAGATACTGTACAATCCGAATGTATGAGCAATCTAAAGCATGCGAGCCACAAACATGTTATCTGCTGAAAACTAAACATATATACATACATATATCTGAAAACTCGGGTAAAAACCCGCTCAAGCCATATCCCACACACCAGCCATCTTGTGCACCAAGCTCAGCTCCCCAAAACACCGACCTGCAAAAAGGGAAACCACGGGGAATGAGTGACAAGTCACTCAGTAAGCATCTCCTACCTCTACCCTCGAGTAGGCTCTAGACTAAGCTGCTGCTGCTAACTGCTATCTAGGCGAACTTAACTAAGCTCCTGATAGCCTAAAAGCTTCTTCTAATCCTCTTGCTTTTCTGATTAATTAATTCTTGCGTTCTAATAGGATTAGCTGAATTCTTTTATTTCTTTATTTCTGACGTATATCGTGCAACTTTATCTTTCTTTTATTTCTATTCTTACATGATTCTGATCTTTCTGTTTGTATGCTCTGCTATGCCATGTACTATGTATCATGGTATACTGAAATCATGCTATTTGCCCTTGGGCCTGTTTACTGAAAACATGTTTCTAAAAACTATTTCTAAAAACTATTTCTGAAAACTGTTTCTAAAATCTCTGTATCCGAAGATACCTGCTATGCTGATCAGACTGATGAAAACAAGGATTTGACATCCTGGTCAAGTGGGCTAAACCATACCAGCGAAGTGCCAGTAAGCTGAAATGTCCTACCATACCAGTCCTCAGACCAGTAAGCTGAAATCTAACCAATCTGATCGAGGTCAAAAATCTGAGATCCCACAGATGCCTCCTCGAATTCACCCTCAATAATTGACTCAGATATCGAGCCCTGAATACTGAAAACTGATGCAAATGGATCATTTAATCCCTTTTCTGAAAATACTGTTTAACATGCTATGCTGAATGATGCTATTCATGCATGTTATCTTTTAAATTCTCTTTTCTTTATGTTCTGTTTCTGTTTCTGTTTTCTGTTTCTATTTCTGTCTTCCTATTTCTGTTCTGTTTTTGTTTTTGATTTTATTTCTGGTCTTTATTTCTGTTTTCTAAACGTAACCTATTACTAGATTACGTTACTTAAGTTTGGTGATAAGTTTCTCGTTTTACTGGGAGATTAAAGCGTGATTCTGGAAAAATATCTTATCTCTTATCTCTTTACTTTCTTTTCTTTTCTTTTCTATCTTGTTATTGAAATTCTACTTTATTTCTTTTCTTTTTCTCATTTTACTAAGGCGCATGGGTGTGCACTATCAGACGCACGGGCGTGCATACAGATGCATGGGCCGTGTGCCAGGCGTGCAGCCCAACCGTGCAAGGCTCTGGAAATTTTGGCTAACGCACGGCCGTGACCTTGCTCAAAACCAGAATGCACGGGCATGCATCCAGCCCTCTTTCGACACCCACGGTCGAAATCCGTAAGATCACACCAAATCTCAACCCAAAACTCATCACATTTCTAATCAAACATACTAGCATGCAACATACATTGCTAATAAGCTAAAAACATGAACAAATCACTGAAAACATCCAACCAAGGAAACACAAACCCAAAGAAAATGGGAAGAAGGTAAGGGAATACTTACCTGGAGCTGCTAAGATCTTCTATCTTTCTATCCTCGGTTGAATCTTGGTTGGAATGGCTGCTAAAGCTGGCTAATCTCTCCCTTAAAAAGCTAGGGTTTCTTGGAGAGAAAAGAAAAAGGAAAAGCTGGCTGAAACGAGCAGAGGAAAACATTGGTTTATATACCAACAGGCATGCATGGGCGTACATACAAGACGCACGGGCGTGCATGGCGAGAAAAGGATGCACGGGCGTGCACACAAGAACGCACGGTCGTGCTCCTTCCACAAGCTACATATAAAACCAATAAAAGATAATTCTACCCTCCTATCTCACTGGAACCGATTTCTAACCCCGAATCAAGGCCTAAAAAGACCATTCTAACCTCGGGTTGTTACATAAAATATCCTAAAGTTAGGATCCTCATAAAGAATAAAAACATTGAAGAAAAATACATTAATGTAAAGTTGATATAAGTTAATCTCTAACCAAAAGAAAAGAGACATATGATACATATCGTCAAGTTGAATACATAGAGTGTTTAGGGTCTCTTGATATTTAAGGTTGGTGAGAATTTTATAATTTCTTATCTTAATGACAAGTTTTCTTCTCTTTAATATATAGTTGACATATATTATTATTTTATCATGATCATATGTTTTATTTATTTGTTTATATAGATATATGAGTATATATATGATTATGGTACAATATGTGTCTCCAGAATACAATTTCTCTTAAGTATGACAATTGTATGTGTATATTTCATGATATCGGGAATAAAGTTGAAGCATACATACTTCATTGAAAGCAAAAGGATTTGTTCTGTTTCTTTTAAAACATACAAGTTAAAGAGAAATCATGGACTAACGGAGACATAACACTATTTTAGACACATGGTTGAGTGTTATTTCTGTCACACTCACATATATGATCCATATTGTTTTGATTTATTGATAATTGTGATAATGAATAATCTTATGTCATTGAAAGACATAAGGAATGTCATGGTTTATCATTAGTCATCATATTAACTACATTATTGATTATAGTGTAATTTTATTTTTGAACTATTTTATTTTTTGAAAATAGTGACCATTTTAAAATTAAAATATTAGATACCTGGAAGTAAAAAATTGTTTATGTTTTCTTAATAGTAAAATAAATAAAAAAAGTTGCCTAAATGGAAAAATATTAGAAAATTTTCTTATGTGACTAACCTTAGCTATAATTTTGATTTAATACAACTGAATAATTCAATAATCTAATACTAGTATATAGATAGGCTTAAGTGTTCGATAAAATTAAGTTAATATACTAGAAGATAATGATCTAAGTAAATAGCATTAGTGTAGGCCCTTAGGTTATTAGATTTTTAATGGAGGGATTCATTAACCAAATATATATATTGGCTAGATCTCTTCTCCGAAATCTAATGGATATAGTTTCACTCATTAAAACCATCATACAAGAAGGTTTCAGGGGTAGAAAACTAGTCACTTCAGTGCAGGTATTTTTAGTATTGTTAGGGATTCATATTGTATAAAAATTTCAAGTATTCCTATAAATCATAAATTAATATTTAATTCAAAATTTTATAATTTGTGCCTATGTCTTGTGGATTAGATTGATTGTTATTTATCCAATTTATGTATATTTAAATCTTACATCTCAAATAGGAATGAAAATTCACTTTACAATTTTACTATATTTGAAAAAATTGTCTAACACAATAAAATTAATTAGGTTTATGTAAATTTATTAATTAGTTCAGGGGTAATGCCCTATTTTAATTTGTTTTATCTCAATTAAAATTAATTAAATAAAATTAAACGCGTAATAAAATTCGTTGCTTCAAAATGGGCCCATAGGAAGGCTTTAGTTGCCCATCAATAAACATTTTAGGTGGGCCAAAGGACTATTTCCCACCCATAGTTTGAGGTGGGGACAAAGTCTTACTCGCTTAAGTTTAAAAGCCTAGTTTCCCACCTGTAACCCAATTTTTTTATTAAAAATAATAAGTGTACAGTAATAATCAGGGGCATTTTTGTCTTTTTAATATTAAAATTTTATAAATTAATAAAATAAATTTTATATAAATATAAAATATTTAAAAAAATTTTAAATTTAAAAACTGGAAGCAGCCACCGCCACCGACACCGGCGGCGGTGGCCGCCCATAATGGCGGCGGTGGCTGCCCATAATAGAACCAGGTGACCATTTCCAACCACTTGGTTCTAGGGGAGGCTAGCTGGCCTCCCCTTTCGGTAGAGGTGGCCAATCAGTTTTGGCAGAGGCGGCCAGATCTGGCCGCCTCCGCCTGAAATAAAGGCCGGAAACGGGCAGTGGGGCCATGACCGACCCTTTACGACCGTTTTCGGCTCCTGATTTTGTCGGAGGCGGCCAGATCTGGCCGTCTCCTCCAAAACTGGAGGCGGCCGATTTGGCCGCCTCCACAGAAAGGGAAAGCCAGATCTAGCCTCCCTTGGAACCAGATGGTCAGAAATGGCCACCTGGTTCTATTATGGGCGGCCACCGGCGGCGGTGGCTACTTCCATTTTTTAAATTTAAAATTTTTTAAATTTTTTTTAAATTTTTTGAAAATATTTATATTTAAAAATTATTTTATATTTTTATTATAAATTTTTAATTTTTAAAATGGTAGTTTAGTCATTTCAATAAAAAATTATAAAATATTGGGTTATGGGTGGGAGACTGGGGTTTTAAACTTTAGTGGGTGGGACTTTGTCCCCGCCTCAAACTATGGGTGGGAAATTGTCCTTTGGCC
>JAJEJH010002084.1:0-12148 GCA_026122585.1 Anacardium occidentale
ATAAAATATACCTGAGACGGAGACCTCTACAGAAAAAATTGCTGCTGTCTGAAAAATTTCTTAATAAAATAAACTGTAAACATAATACAGTATTAAAATATACTAAAATGTAAGCATGGAAATCCCAGGCTACTCATGTATAGAAATAAACTGATCATACAGTGTATACTATAATGTAATACACACATATATATATATACATGAGAAACTAAAGGATGCGAGCCAACATGCTATCTGCTACGCCGAGTCATATCCCCAAAAACTCGCAGCTGTCTCGCTCCAGCTCAGCCTCGAACTACTGACCTGCAAAAGGAAACAGGGAGGGGAGTGAGTGACGAAGTCACTCAGCAAGCGTTTCCAAACACAACACTCGCAGGTCCAAACAATCACTGACTACGTGACTCACCACGTAGAAAATTCTACCAGACAGTTTTCTTACTCTGATTCTCTTGATATACCGAAGTATATCCATTACTGCTTAATTTTTTACTGAATTATGTTCTGTTTCTGTTCTGTTATTGATCTGTTTCTCATATGTTCCTCATGAGATGCTGTACATGACAATGAAATGTATATGCTGATGTCATGTATGCTGAAAACTGTAAAAACTTGCCCTCAGGCTTGTTTTTCTGAAAAACTGTCTTTTTTGAAAACTCTTTCTGATAATAAAACTGTGATCCAAAGATTCTGAATATATACGTATAGTATATCTGAAATCTGTATCAGAAAGTATTAAAAATCTCTGAAATATCTGAAAATATCTACTGTGCTGGCCAGACTGATGAATACAGGGATTCGGCACCCTGGCCGTGTGAGTTCAAAGTCCTAATGAATCTACTGATGCACAACCAGCACTCTCTCTAACGAGCTTGGTCAGTGACCATGTCCTCTCTAGCGGACGCTGGTTTCCCTTTCTAGCGGACGCTGGTTTCCCTCTCTAGCGGGTGTGCGAACTCACAGGTGTTCCATCGTATTCACCCCTATCTGATATATGAAAAATCATATATGTATATCTGAAAATCATGTTGTTGGATCCTTGGATCCAGTCTGAAAATATCTGATATGGCATGTCGTGCTAATGCTGATAATCATGCATGAAATGCTGATTTCTGATGTCATTTCTGAATTTTGTGTGCTTAGAATTGGCTTAAAGTGGCTTAATTCTCTTTTAATTTCATTTTCTGCTGATTTCTGAAGTGCACGGACGTGTGTTCTGGAACGCACGGGCGTGTGTCAAGGCACACGGGACCGTGTGCTCTTCGTGCTGCTGGGCGTGCATGGTTCTGGAATATTTTCATGAAAACTGGGCAAGGCACACGGGCGTGTGGGACAACACACAGGCGTGCAACAAGGGGCACACGGGTGTGTATTACACTGCACAGGCGTGTGGCTGCCTTCTTCTTCTTCTTCTCGTGTTCAGCATACACGGGCGTGTGGAATTAGGGGAAAGCACACGGGCGTGTGTCTGGGTTTTCAGACGCATACGGTCAGCATGCACGGCCGTGTCCCATGTAGAAATGAGGATGCACGGGCGTGCCTCAGGGACGCACGGTTGTGTGCTCGACCCAGAAACTGCAGAATATGTCTGGAAATCTAGAAATTCCCACACAAACACTTCCACACACCAAATCAACACACATACAAGCTCAAAACTGCTACTAGCATGCCCATAAACATCATATCATCATCTCAAACACGCCAATCATCATACATGAAGCATATATCAACTGAAAACAGTATATACGCATGTAAATCATGGAAACCACTCAATCATCCAATCATGCATCAAATCAAGCTCAAGCATGCTGGAAATAACTCAAATAAGCACACATAAAGTTCACATAAACTGGAAACAGCCAAACTGGCTCTGAACTCAGCGAAAGAGGTAAGGAAAACACTTACCTCGCGCTATGGAAGCTCTATCTCTCTCTCTGGAAGATTCTAGATCTCTAATCTGAAGCTGAGCTGTTGGGGGATCTCTCTCTGGAACTCTAGGGTTCACTGGAGCTGAGGAAGAAGAAGAGAAATAAGTTGGAAACTGGAAATAAGCTGGGAGCTGCGCAACTGAAGAAATAAACATATACACGGCTAAAAAGGCAGGCACACGGTCGTGTGTCCGGTGGAAAATAGCCATTTCCACCCCTACATGCGCAGAAACTATAACTAAGCCCCAAAGGACTTCTAAAATAACTCTTCTATCCCCCTGAACTTTCTAAAATGACAATATCACCCTTGGGTCATTACAATCATGCCATCAAAGAATGGTAGTTTATTAGGAGAAATCTTTTCACTAATGTCATGTGATTTTCCAAATTCATGACCGTTGCCCTAAATGGTTTAAAAAAAGAGCAATCAAGCTCTAATACCAATTAAAGGATCGAATGACCTAAGAAAAGGTGAGAGAGTTAGACTTTTAAATTATTAACATTATTTTAAAAAATAAAATCTATTTATGCAATCTACTGAGATTTTTCCATTTTTTATACACTTAAGAGAATATGAGGTGATATGATGATCACTTAAAATAATCGCAACAATATACAACATCAAGTAAAAAGTTCAGGGAAAAGAAAATCAAATATGCAATGTATAGTGATTTGACAAAACTTTACCTACGATCATTACTTCAAACTATGATTCTTGGAGCATTCCACTAATCCTTGGTTGTCAAAATGCCAACATAGCTTTTACTTGTATATTTAATAAAAGCATTTAGATTTCTAAGTATATTTTGAACTATTTGTGTACAAGGGTGGCCAAGTCTATATGTTACACATCATATTATTCTTTCCTACTCAAGAACACAACAAAATCTAAAAGAAGATTACCTACATTTTTATTATTCTAGATTGACTCTAATGTGTTATGTAAACAAGTCATGATTTTGGTGTCTTTTTATTGACAAAACAATAATCAAAGTCAAATTCAACTATGACATGATTATCTTTGGTCAATTTAAATATTCTAACCAAGTTTTTTATTTCTCTTTTATTTACGATATATATATATATATATATTTCAAATGTATGTACCTATTTGAAAAGGTTGAGGATAGAAAAATGAAACCTATGTGTGAGATTGGTAGACACTCCCCATCACCAACTTGTAGTTGTTGCTTTCCATTATAGTCCAATTAATTTCAAGATGATCAGAGTTAATGGTGACATCATATGTAGCTCCAAAGTCCATATACCAACTAATATCTTGAACTATTTATGAAGAAGCAATATGGCTTTAAGCATTCACAACAGTTTTATGACTAGTGAATTGGTTGATACATTTTTAGGATTGTTCAATTTCAAGTTAGAAGCAAGATCAATATAGCAAGCAACTTGGGTTGACATATTTGATCATCGTATGAGCCTTATTTTGTAGTAAGATGAGAATATGCCATCAAATGTACTTGTTTTTCTCTAGCAAGAATATAACTCCTAACATAATCAGTAGGAATATTGTTTACACCAAAATTTTTTTGCCTATTACCAGTATAAGTCATGCAAAATTATGATAACATTGTAAAGCAACATGTCCAAATTTTCTACAAACTTGAAACATTACCTTGGGTTGCATAAAGTTATTCTTGTTACCAACTCCTTGTAGAATTTGAAATTTTTATATAATGGTTCCTCTAACTTATTGAGTTTGATTAGTTCCTAAAAATGGTTTTATAGGTGTATTGTATGTATAATATAAGCTCATATTAGTTTGTAACCTATTCATCTATGGGTACTAACTCTTTCGATAATTTCCAATATGTCTAGTTACTATGTAAACAAATCTCCCAAGTAAATCAATGAATAACCTGTATCCTTGTAAATCCTCTAGTCATTTCTGAGAGATAAATTTTGTCTCAACTAGTGTTATATGTTCTATTAAAGAGTCAATTCTAAAAGCTATATATATTATGGCTAGGTCGACTTTTGATCCTAGATCATCAATTATGCAATTAACTCTTCTTCTATAATACATTGACCATTAGCACATAGAGCATTTGCAATTTCTTTCATCCTTCCTATATACTCATGCACACTTCATATATTTTATAATGAATGTATTTCTTGTATTATGTTTATTAAAAAAAAATCAAATATTCTATCTTAAGATTTTGTTATAACAAATATTTTTTGTTGCACATAATTAAAGAGGTTTGGTTATTCCCTTTATTCTTATAAATAACAAACAAATTTGTCGTACTATATCAGGTTATTATAATAATGATATTCATGAGATAGGTCACATACAATATTTTTTTTATATTGTGGTTTACTTTCTTTTATCACTTACATAACAAGATTATTACAAAAAGTAGCATTTATAAATATATATATATATATATATTCCTTAGTATTTCAATATGGCTAGGTCAACTTTTGATCCTAGATCATCAATTATGCAATTAACTCTTCTTCTATAATACGTTGACCATTAGCACCTAGAGCATTTGCAATTTCTTTCATCCTTCCTATATACTCATACACACTTCGTATATTTTATAATGAATGTCTTTCTTGTGTTATGTTTATTAAAAAAAAAAATCAAATATTCTATCTTAAGATTTTGTTATAACAAATATTTTTTGTTGTACATAATTAAAGAGGTTTGGTTATTCCCTTTATTCTTACAAATAACAAACAAATTTGTCGTACTATATTAGGTTATTATAATAATGATATTCATGAGATAGGTCACATACAATATTTTTTTTATATTGTGGTTTACTTTCTTTTATCACTTACATAACAAGATTATTACAAAAAGTAGTATATATATATATATATAACATTGACTTCATTCATAGACGTAAAATTAATAATTAGTCATTCATCATTAGAGCTAAATATGGTGAGCTAACAGTCTCTACATCTTCAAACTAATGAAACAAAGAATCTTGTGATAACATAAGTGTATTTAATAAGAGTAATCAATTGTATAAATTCAAAAAATGACAATTTAGTTTTTGTAATAATTATTATTTATAATGTTTGTTTCAAATGATCAAATATCATATTATATATATATATATATAATTTAAAAGATTAAATGAAGGTTTGAATTTCAACACCAAATGTAGATGGAAAGGAGAATTCATCAACCTTGAAATAAGATGAAAGATATGAAAAACCTAAATTTGAATTGACCAATGAGTATAAAGAATGTAAAAGTATGAAAGAGACTTGTATAATTGTTTTCAAAAATGAAAGAACTTGAAATCTAGGAACACAAATGACATTCAACATTTACCTTGGTTCGAGCATCAAGCAGATTCTAGTGACTAAATCTTGCAAAGCAACGAAAATCGGTAGAAGACGGATTTGGCTTTTTTTCAATTGAAGGATTTCTATTGCATTAACGAAATAGAGAAAAAGAGTTTCTATGTTTGTAGTAATTAAAAATTTAGCATCGGATTCAATCTAGTGCTAACTCTATTGTTAAATTTAATTAAAAATACTAGCATTGACTTTTAAACTAATGCTACTCAATTGTCTCAAATTAACGTTGTATCCCATTTATATTTTATATAAAATGTAGCATCAAAATTAAAATAGGACTAGTTTCGAAAAGAAACATTTGATGGTAGATACCATTGGATTAGCATCAGAAATATTTTGTGATGCTAACTATTATTTGAATATTGTCAATATTATTATGTCGAGTACTTATCTAATACTAATTAATCTGGTTGTGTTTATCTTTTGATGCTACTATGAGGCTCATCCAATATTAATTAGCATCGAATACCGTCTAATGTTAATTCTCCGATGTTATGAACAATTTTTTTTATAGTGCTTTAAGTTATAGAGCTTGAAGTAAAGGTCCAACTTATGGTTCTCTAGTAGAAATCTCTCTTTTTGAGTTTTTCCCATGATCTCACTCTCTTTTTCCGTTTTCTTTCTCTCTCCCTTTCGTATTCTTTCACCACAAGGAAACATAATCTTTAAACTTCAATGTGGCAACTCTAAACTTTTTCTCATCATTAGAGCCTTTGTATTCAAATATTCTTTCAATACCATACAACCAATCTAGAAAGATATCTGAATTGAGACTATTATTAAATTTAGGAATGTTAACTTTTAAACCCTTATCATCATTATCATCTCTCTTTCTTTCTCTCATTTGAAATTCAAGTTCATCATTGGATCCACTAGATAAGGAGATTTTCTCTTTAAGATATAATGTCTAAATAATAGTGCTTTGTCTCTAATGGAGGGTTTAATCATGAGTATCTTGGGTGGTTTGTTTGATAATGTATGATGGAAGGGTCATCTTTTGATGTGGGAGTACTCTGGCTTAGCTTAGATTATAGGATTCTTGGGTTTGGATAACCTTGGCCAAGTCTTGAAAAATGTCATGCATAAGCCTAGTAAGTGTTTAAAATATCTCATTCATTTCCATTTTCAAATCAATGATTTGTCACCAATTTTTCATAGTGCTAAGGGTGATTGAAAACTCTTTCTACTTGCCATTTTGTTGTTTAGTTCTAGTCAAAATAGGTTTAAAAAGTGTTTGGAGTTGAAATAAGATGAAATTATGGTGGAGTGGACAATAAATCCAAAAATGAACAATGTTTCAAGTGGTTAGAAAATGGTGGTCTAATGTTTGGGTCAATTGAGCTTGGGTTGATATAGGTTGGGTATGTATTTGGGCCTAGTTTTTATGTTTATGGTTTTACAACAATTGTAAAGGTAATTTTGGTATTTGGGTGAAGAGTAAGATGATAAAATTTAACAAGAGTAATTTGAGAATGGAAATGAAGATATTTGAGATAAGATTATGTTAGTGACAAAATTAGGGTTAATTAATGAGATGTAAAGTTTTTGGACACAATAGAAATTTAAAAAGCAATTAATTTGGTTAAGGTTAATTTGCATTTATTGTAAGGTGGGCCAATTAATATTCATGCAAATTTTTCAAGGTAATGAGTTGTATTAGTGAGGTAAAGATAAGAAACTTTATAGGTACCAATCCAACACTGAGATATGAATCAACCAACTTCTTTCCTCCAAGTTCTACAATTTTCTAACAACATATGCAAATTTCAAGCCAAATTCTACTCAACTCTAACAAATAATCAACACTTTGATTAATCCTAAGCTCCAAGCCTATGCTCTGATACTAATACGATAGATTACCATCTACCAATTGACCTATAAATATCAAGCAAGGGTTTCCAACACATAAGACAACAAATAAACATTAGTAAAAAGGTAAAAGATTAATTAACTTCACATAAACTACAACAAAGAAAAGAAGCAAGAGTGGGAATCAAGTATAATAGAAAAATCATCCACCTAGTTGACTCAATCACCACAAACATTCCTTGCAACAAGATTGGATAAAGATTTCGAGAACACAAGATATAACACTACTATATATATATATATATATATATATATATATATATATATATATATATATATATTATAACCTAATTAGCAATAGTATTATTTATCTTTCTTACAACGTATATGGAAATCTTCAAACATTCATTCATACTCATAATGTAGAAATTATAAACTTCATTTAAACATAACATAATGTAATCTTTTTTTTTTTTTAATAATACTTGTTTATTAGTGTTTCATAAAATGCTTAACATAATACTATTTGCATAATAAACCATTATAATTGTTTTGAAAACATATAATTAAAATATGAACTGTATATAAATCTCAAGTGTAATCATAAACTATACATAAAACTCAAATACAGTCTTAACAACTGCAACCCCTCATGTGTAACTACTCAGCATGCAAAACAAACTTAACCTACAAGGAAAGATATTGGAATGAGTAGCAAGTCACTCAACAAGTAAATTCTTAAACTTAACATATATAATCATAATCTTTGAATTCTAATCTTTGAATTCTTATCTTATAAGTCCTAATCTTTCTTACTAACTTAATTTATCATACTTATTTTAATGTCTTAATTTAGTTTTTTAAACTTAGGTTATTCGTTCTTCTAAAAGATTTATAAACATTACTTTTCTCTTCTCTTTGATCATGTTATGACCTGTATGTCATGCTGAAAACCATGACTTAGCTTGAAGGCTTCATGCTGAAATTCATAGTCTTAAACTTTATCATAATCGACCTAAAGATCTCATTATAAAACTTATCATAAAATCATTATTTTTTATAAAAACTTTCATAAAAACTCTTATGCTCAGCAACTGATGAACACATGGATTTGTTACCCTAACCATGTGAGTTATACTAATGCACGACCAGTACTTTCTTTAACGAGCTTAGCCAACGGTCATATCCTCATTAATGGATGTTGGTTTCCTTCTCTAACAGGTGTGCAAAGTCACATATGCCCTCTTGTATCCACCACTAAAAATGTCCAAAACATTAGTTTTTTTTTTTTTTCCATAAAACATGCATATTCGATTTAAAGATTTGAAAACATAAGAAAATCATTTTTTATATTTTAGCTTAAAATCATTTCATTTGGCTTGTCATGCCATGAAAATGCATGAAATGCATTAAATCTTATTTTTTCTTAAATTCATTTTTAATTAAACTTGTTTTCTTTAACTTTCAATTTTGGACATCATACACGGTTGTACATCCATAAGTTACATGGTTGTGTCTCTTCTAAATTCCAATTGACATGGAATTGACATACAACATGATCATGATTCACTATTTCACAGTTTTGTCACTAGGTAACATAATTAACATGTCTCATATGCTCATGCATGCGACGCACTTATGGTCATGACACTTAAAAAATAAGTGCATTTGCATCGTGATCTATTTCAATAAATATTGGCCAAATAACTACTAATCACCACTAAAACATTGCAAATAACATATATTATTATCTAAACATAACTATATGTCCATTATAATGACAAAACACACTAAATCATGCATATATGTTCATCATCAATGTTAACATCATTATCACTTCATTATCAACACTAAACATGCGTGTGATCTCATCATCTACATCAATCAATCACGAATTCATTTTTTATTCAAAAATTATCTTTAAAATTACTTGAACATAGAGAGAAACCATGCTTTCAAATGCAACTTCCAATAATATAAATTCATTAACATATAATACACACACAAAAACACACATACACACACACACACACACACACATATGTCATGCTTTAAACCTAAATCTAACTTCTTACATGTTTAGTTGTTGTTAATAATACTTTATTACAGCGATTAATCATTAAACACTCTTAATTAACATTAACTCATGCTTAGATTCATAGATCACACATAAACAATGAAAATCAATCATTAAAGTTTATGGCTTGGATCTTTTTGAGCCTGGGCATCACAGTGCTAGCACAAGCAAGGCAATTCTTTAAGTCTTCATACATTTTGATCCTCTTGAGCTTTTATGATGGTTGGTTGCTTTTCAAATGTACTTAAGATGAATTTAAGGCTTTTCATATATCTTGAAATGTCTTGGAAAGGGTTTTGATCAATGCTTGATGAAAGAAACTCCATGGAAGGGATGTTTAGAGATTTTTTCAATGATAGACAACATGCTCAATACAACGGTTTTATGGCTTGCATAAGTAAAATTAAGATTAATCAAAAAAGCAAAGTTATATGGCTAGCATTTCCAAAAAGTATATTTCCACAATCAATGTTTGCAAAGGTTTTATGGCTTGTAAACATATTAATTAGAGCCTAATAAGTATGACAATGTCTGAATACAATGCCATTTTATCTTTTTATGCATGTACTATAAACTAATTTCCTATGCTTAGAGCCTTAGGGTAATAACGATACACTCAAGTAAAGAGAATGTTGTGACCCCTATAAGAAAAATAATCATGTACCTTGTAGCCTTAGGATATGTCTATACTCAAGGTTTGCCTCATTTTATCGATGTTTGCCTATACTCAAGGTTTGCCTTGCCAAAACAACTTAGTTCATGTGCCTTGTGGCCTATGCTAGTTGGAGCATCCCTTTTCTAAAGAAATCATTATCATGTATTGTCATATCCAAAAAAAAAAAAAAAACTTTTCATGATGCATGTTTCTATTTCATGATCCTTTTTAAAATTTTTTTTAACCTTTTGTGTCATAGCGATATGTTTTATGTTCATTTTTTGTCATTCCATTTGTAAATCTACTATCCACTCCTACCTTGATGTAATGTTATGATGCATGGCACATGACATGAATGCATACAAATGTTAGGACATAACTCATACAAACAACAAATAAACCATTTTGCAGTGAGTTGTGTTATATTTAGCTTGATTTTTGCTTAACTTTTTATTGGGTGGATAACAAGCTGAAACTTGTATAAGCAACTGAAACTTTCCTAGAAAATCTTAGCATGCACATTAAAATTACTTATCATTTAATACAAACAAAATCCAAACTCATTCCCCAAGGAGAGAATACAAGTTAAAATCCTAAACTATTATGCATACATTGTTTTCTCCTCTTATCAACATCCATTCCATGTTTATTTAATAAATTACACATTCTTTGAAAATTCATGAACTTGGCCAAACTAAACTACACACACAGTAGTTATTCCAGAAAAATTTTAAATTATAACTAAGGTATTTAACCTATCCAAATCATTCATGCAATTCATACTACAAACATTGCCTGAAACTCTACATGACCTTTATTCTATGATTATTAATAAATTTTGTACTACCTATACACATATAAAACCTTCCAAAAAAATTTTCACTTAAAAATGATTTCATTTTCAATAGCAAAAACTTTAGTGAACTTGGGTTATTGGTGCTGCCCAGACCACAACTTACTATTTGGATATTACCCATTCCCTAATTTTTAACAAATCAAAGAATCTTCCTAAAATTACATAAAATTCACAAAATCAACTAAAAGCATAAAATAACTTTTATAAAATATTTTAGTATATATTAATCTTATTTTCACCCTCAAACAATTTAGTGAAACCAAATATTTGAATTACCTAAGTTATAAAAGGTTCACTAAACAACTTTAAATCTTTGATTTTTAATAAAACATGCATTTGTCCAAAACTTACGAAATTTTTACTGAGTGATAAAAACATGCATAGGTGTCCCCATAAATTTCCTAGACATTTGCATAAATGACTTTGTCCTTAAAAAATTTCAAAAGCTAAAACTCTGGTATTGCCTAGAACACAAGATTTTCCCTGGATAGTACTTTGATTTTTAGAAATTTTTACACATAACGAAACTCCATAAAATTTTAATTAGACCAAAAAAGACTCATTGACAACCATCCAAAAAAATTAACAAAATTTTCCCCTTTTACCATTACACGCACAAACCTTAGTATTCCTTCCAAATCACGTGTATATATATATATATATATATATATACTTATTCACACATAACAAATTTATTTATATTATTCAGGTAATGTTCATCCACTTACACACGTAACAATTTAGAATCCATTCATGATTATATCAGAAACAAAAAAATTTTGTGTCAAAGTCATTATACACATAAAATCTTAGAATAGTAGTTTTCTTCCTAGTAAGTTTGACACCCTTTACATTGATGAGCTTAACCTCTTCATGTAGCTTGATCAATTACTTGACTTGGCCACTCCTTTTTTTTTTTTTCTGTTTAAATGTTAAAATATGAAGAAATTGTATTATGCATTGAGTTGATGATTGGAATTACAAAACTCATGTTGTTATATAAACTCACTTTTGCTAACTATATTAGGTTTTCCTTTATGCTAGGAAAAACTTAAAGGCATAAAAACATTAACTTAACTACATTAGGAGTCATAATTAATTCCTAATTAAGATAAGACTCTTACAACTATTACGAAAACCAATATTAATTAAAGATTTAATTAGCTAGATTAATACCCTGTCCAATTTAATCAAACTATCATTCAAAGCCCAACTTGTAGACCAATCCTATATCTATTAATTAGACTCTTTCTCAATCATATCTATGTCCAAATTTTAAATATAAAAAAAGATCTTCTATGACCATATAATTAATTAAATAAAATCAAATAAAGGAAAAAGAATATAATGAATAATAGAATAAATAAACATAAGATTTCTAATTGGCTTTTAGTTCACATTTACCTTTCTAAGTTTGTCACCTCTTGTTAAAACACTATGATAAACATATACAAAATCAATAAAATAAGATGATTGATATG
>JAJEJH010002085.1:0-12138 GCA_026122585.1 Anacardium occidentale
TCCATAAGTTGACTAACAATTCTTTACTACCTCGTTTTCAGTTGTAAACACATAGTGCTTGCTTAGTCATCTTGTATTTCTCACGTCCTTCCTCAGGTCTGAACTTTAGTGAAAGATTTGCAAAACCAGAAATAAAAGCATGAACAGTGAATGATTACCCAAAACATTAAAAGTATCAACCAACATTTTTCAATACCCAAGTATTCAGAATGCAGCAATTAATACTTGAGCTACAACAAACAAGCATCCCCAGAAATAGAAACCAATACGATTTGACAACACCAGAAAACATTAGGAATCACAACTGACAAGTCTCAATTTTATCAACCCATCTTCACAAACAATAATCAACATCTTCTGAATTGCAAATATTCAATGTTCCTCTGTTAAACCAAGAAGGTTCAAATGAGTGCCTATTCAGAATCCAAAGAACATAGATTGAATACACAAAAGGTGGGCCATGCCATGCACATGTATACGTTAAGCCTATAAAATCGATGCATGGGGAATTCGCTGGCTGAAGACCAAGTCTTACAACATTGTCACAGCTATTTTATTGTTGCAGAATAGGTCAATTAGTTATTTTGATTTTTTGAATAAATCTTGGCTATTTGTTAAGTAGCCGTTGAGTCCTTAAGAGTAGGAAAGTGGGTGAGTTTTATTTCTATTTAAACTTCATGTGTTGTAGTGGAAGGCATTCAGTTTTTTTTTTTCCAAATAAAAACATTAAAGGTTATTTTCTCACCTAAAGCAGAATTTTGATTTCTTCCAAAGTTGTTCAGCTTGTAAGGACCTATCATCCTCTTAGCCATAATCTTTTAACCAATATCAACCTAATGAATTCTGCATCCACAAACAACTTAACTTCGACATTCTTTTACATGAAACTAGTAGTAATTAGTGATAACATTCCTCTTAGGACTATTCAATACATAACAACTCCAAGTATGCACAAGAAAAACAACCAAGTCAATCAACACGATCAACTTCTTTTCTGTAACAGGAGGCTTGTAGTTCAAGCAGATAAGAGGTTGTAGTAGAAGCTTTTGAGTGAATTTCATTCTTCCCTAATGAGGGGCACGATGGTATTTGAACAACCCTTAGTCGTATCACCTTAAATCTTTAAATTTCAAGCCTCATAAGAGATGTACGGGAGATTGTTCAAAGATGTTAGTGTTTCATCAAGTGAAGTATCAAGCACATACCCTTGTAGGTCTTTTATAAGCTTTACCATTCCCAACTCAAGTCTGGGAGGAAGTTGTAATGGAATTTATTGCGAGATTATTTTTATCCACAAATATTCAATTATTTTCATTGTTGTTGGTAGGTTGACCAAATATGCTCATTTCAAATCACTACATAAAGAGGTTTATTATAGCAAAAATTGTTGCTTTATTTGTTCATATGGTTTACAAGTTGTATAGGTTGCCAAAATCTATCTTAAGTGATGGTCACCTAAATTTTCTTAATGTTTTCTTGTCACACTCACAAATACATCTTAAACGTATTTTAGTTATGTATCATATATGTTGAATATGTATGCATGTTTATTGTTGCAGTTTGTTGTATGGTTATACATGTCGTGCACGTGTTATGAGGGCATTTTGGTCATTGTCTCTGAGACATATTTAAAATCTAAGTATATGAGGATGTATTGTTATACAATCAATGAAAGAATAAGAACGTAACTAAACATAATGTATAACTATACATGAGGAAGTGCACTATTGTGCATGAGAATAATTATGTGATAAATCATTCTTTTAAAGGTTGAGAAACATGATAAACATGGTTGGAACCACTTGGACAATCGTGCAAGAAGGTTGCACGACCATGATTGACATTATTTGATGAAAAATATAAAAAAGAACTGAGTTGGAATCATGGGAATAACAACATTATCTTATATCAAACCACAAAGAGCAAAAATTGAGAGATAAGAGTTAAAACCTTCAAGGTCACTATAAAAGAGAGCTTTGTAATTGAAAATTACCTTAGCCATGTGAATCCAAGTAGGATTTTTGTTTTCATTTCAGTACAAGTGATTAATGTTATGATATATTATGCTTATGATTATATGGATTTGGTTAACTTAACTACATGTTGAATACATAAATAATGATATGCATAAATCATATATGAGTCATAAAAATTCCATTTTCAAGCCACCTAATAGAGTAATTTATGAATTAATATTCTATGATTGAATGTTAGATGAAATAGAACACAAAAGTATGATGTTTCAGAATGAAAAACATGACTTAGTGATAAAGACTTAATTTTTGTTCAATAGGGCATTTAAACTATTTATCAGAACATTAAAAATTAAGTTACAGAAAATGGTGCATGGGTATGCTTATGGTGGTGAATGACCATGCATTAGAGAGGTTGAAAATGAACAATATACGTCATGCATGGAATGCACAACTATAAACATTAGATAATAAGACACAATCATGTATGAAAATATACTTATCCATGCATGTAGTTAAGGTTTGTATAACCATTAGCACTGATAGTGCAAGATTATGATTGAAATAAGGATCCACAATTATCAAATGTTATGGATGCATGATTATTAGGCAAAAAATAATACACAATCGTGACTAGAAGAGTGCATTCCCTTACAAATGCATAATAGATGAATGATTATGCATGAACAATCACAACCATTCACAAAGCTTAAATTACAAATAAACCTCTATGTTATTTGTTGGAAGTGAAGATTAAACTAGACAACCTTAATAGAGGAAGTTTAAGGTGAACTATTATAATTAGGTGTCTAACTGTGTGTGACGATGTGGACCTTGAATGATTTAGATTTAAGTTAAAATAAGAAAAAGTCCTATATGTATGGAAAATGACTAAAAAGTTAGTATGAGCTATTAGTTTTATGAATATGACATAATAAGAGGAAATTAAGGGTCAATGTTATGTGATCTTTGAGCTTGGTTTATAGTCATTGTTGTGTGATTTCTAGATCATGATCTCATATGAAAGCATAACGACTATAGCTATGCACTTATGAGATGTTTCATGCACAAGGTAAGATGTGTCCTTTAGTAGTTCATTTAGTTAGGTATGCATGGAAATATGAATTACAAGAGATATTTTCTCACATGGTCAGCGAGATGCTTTATGTATGTGTTTGTGGTAAGGACCATCCAAGAAAGGTTATTTTTGTTAACCAATCAAATACAAGTACACAAAAAAGGGACTATAACTAATAATTCCTTGCGTGGGCAAGGTGTCGATGTTTAGTTAGCCTAAGCTCGAGCATAGTGTAAGTGAGTAACAAGTAATCATAGTGTGGGTGGATGTGGGTAGAAAGATACAATAATAGTACTTCAAAATCCATTACGTGTTCAAAGGCTTTTTTTTTCTTTTTGGCATCTATTGTTTTAGCACAAATCTTTTTAATTCTTAAAAAGAAATATTTTGCAAAGGTTTAATTGTCTAAATGAATTTCTAGATCCACGGATTTATCAACATTATGAAAATGAGTCTTTTATATAAACATATGAGATATCGAGATTTGTAGTGCATGCTTTTATAAAATATTCAAGATTTTAGAATCATAAGATAAAGTATTAGGGTGATACACAGGATTTAAGGACTAGTCATTCAAGATGATAAAATCCTTTGCGAATAGGCATTTGGCATGCCATTACACTTTCTAATGATAGACATCAGGGTTATTAAAGGATTAAAGATAGTAGTGGAATTCTAGGAGTTGCTTGTTCAAATGTCGAACCCAATATATCACATACTTACTGAGTGTTTTCATACTCATAAATTTCTTTAGGTTGTTTTGTAGGTAGAAGGTAAGTGATGACAATGGCAGTGAGGGAGATTAGTGAGTTAGCTCATGAGTTTTACATGAGAAAGGGTTTTAGTCATTCAATTCAGCCTATTTATTTATTCAAATGTTGAGACATGTTTATGCACTATCAATTATGCACGCTTTTAGTTTTATATTTTAAACATGTTTATGAATTTTATATAGGCCAAAAGACATATTCCCACCCAATGTTTCACTTAAAGACAAATTTTTACCTTTTAACATCTAAAAACCCAAACACCTACCCTTTGACCTTTTTTCATCTAATTTTTAAATATTTTTGATAAAATGACTAAGATACCATTATTGAAAAATATCTAAAACATGACTTCTGACCTAATTTGAATCAAACCAATAAGTCATATATAATTCTGTATAACCCTAAAACCTAAATAGCAAATAACCTAGAGAGGGGTGAATAGGTTATAATAAAAACTTTTGAAACTTAAAAACCTTTTCCTATTTACTAATCAACCAACCAAACAAAAATGATTTATCAAACAAAATAATTAAGTACTATAACCAAGCAAATAAGCAATAAAAGCAAATAAACATAAAGTAATGAAAGAAAGAAATAGAAATTGTTCAGTCGATTTTAGAGTGCTTCAAAGTTTTCCACACCTCCTACATCCACTACTCTAAGCAATCTCGCTTAAAGATTTTCCTCCAATAATTTCACTACCTAAAAATTACAATTGTTTTTTACCAAGGGATTTCGCCTTTACACACCAGTTTTAATAACGAGGAATTGCGCCCTTAATTTAGTTTTTACAAGGATTACGTGCTATACTAGTTTCACAGGATTATGCCCAAGGGTTTTGAAGTTACAAATAAATTATATGCCTTTTGATAAGCTTATACAAACTTTAGCTCAAGGTTTCCCTTAAAGTGAATACAAATGGATACTGTAAGAGAAAATGGAGAAGGGCTTTAGAGAATGAAGCATAATTGTTTAAGGTCTGGTTTTCTAATAGTTAATTCCTTCAAATCAGTTCCAATTTATTGCAAATCATAAAAGTATCATTGGAACTGATTTTAGAGTCATTTGAGTAAACTTTAGAAAACTGCATAGTTGTGTTTTTCTCTTTCATGGTCATGCTTCCGTTAAAGTCTGCTCTCTAACGGTCAAATTTCTCCTGTCATGCACACTTTACATGGGCATGTGCTCTACACACATAGTCATGTGTCTTCAACTCTTCAGTACTTCAAAATTCTAGACACACATGACACTTGTATGATCATCACACCGCTAAATTTCTTTAACACACATGAGTGTGTGAACTTCTTTGCAAGGGCACGTACCTAGTAAAGACTATCTTGCGCGAGCATAGCTGGGTATAAATGGTATTGTATCCTTAACTTAAGACACACGATCATGTGCTCAAAAAGTGCAAAGCCGTGCATCTTTGTTTTTTTCATGCATGGACACTTTACACGACTTAACCATGTCATGTGTTGCTTAAATGACACACATACGATCATGCGGCCTAGTCACGCACTATCATCTGCTAGGCAAAATCTACTAAAATTAAACTCTTTGGTTGTCTCTTGTCATAATCATTTCATACAATGACTAGTTAGATATTTTAATATATGTTTTATATCAATTCAAAACATACAGAGGTCCAATAATCTCTCCCTTTTTAATATAAAGACAAAACTTATGTTAAAATACAATTAAAGCATACAACATATATCGCAAAAAAAATTTCAACAAAGCACAAAAATTCAAATTTTGATCAAAAGAGAATTCATTTTAATAAACCTAACATGTCACCCATTTTTTGTTATAAATAAAAAAGGTATGTCAAAAAGTTTTCATTTAGGCACATAAAAAAAATAAAAATTGCTCCCCCTTATTGAAATAAATTTATCAAGTAAGGCACACTTTAAATTCTCCCCCTTTCAAAACCCATTTAAAACTCCTCCTTAATCAATGATACCAATCAGAAAAAAAATAAGCATGAGCAACCAATATGAACACTCTCTAACTTAAACAATTTCTTATCATAAATAAGTAAGGAGTATTCAACTTTTTATTTCTCTCGCTTTTTGTATGGATATTTTTATTAAATTCAAAATTTTCATGTACAAAATATGATCTTTAAAAACATCTAAGGGAAATATTTGCAAAAAATCTCAAAAAATTGAAAATCTGGAAAAACTTTGTGTAATTTAGTGTCAAACACGATCATGAAAACCTTATGTACAGTTGTATATGTATGATTACATGACATGCATGGTTGTATGTCATATAAGCACAATCTCATGACTAGAGAAATAAAGCATGCACAGTCCCCATATGTACAGTCGTGTGTGACCCATAAAACCCAGAATTCTATAAAAAAAACTATAGTTTTAACATAGGGGGTTTTCTAACACAATATCAAAATTTTCAAAAATTGGTTTTTGATTACCTTAAATCATTGAAAATAACTTAAAAAATTGTATTGTAGGACCCGCCGCTACGAGTACCCCTGCCGCTGAATAATATTGGGGAGCTTTTATTAATAATCTGAAACCTCGGGTACCCGAAAGGGAATCCTACTAAAATAAATAAAAACTCCTGATACATTCAGAGTACAAATGCGGAAGCTGAAATTTGAATACATCAACTGAAATATACAAGTTGTTCTGTACAATGGGCCCAATGGCCTATATCATATATACATATATAAACTGTTCATCTGGATACATAAACATTTATATCATGACCACACAGGTCCAAAACAAAAGTACAAACTGAGATCGTGGTGTGGGCCCTCTCCGTCAGCCTCGATCCAACTGTTCCTCAGAAACAGCACGAACCACCTAAAAAGGATGGAAGAATGAGGGGGATGAGTGATAAAGATCACCCAGTAAGCGCTCCTTACTTCCCTCAAACCCAAGCAAGCACAGACAATCATAATAATCAAACATACCTGGGCCTCGGCCCTATTTATACATCTATGCGCTTGCTAGAATCTGAAAATTGATTTACTGAATATCTAGATCACATTCATTTACTGATATCATATTTATTCATGTCATGATGTGTATGTCATGCCATGCTATCTGAAAATACTGATGGATGCATACATCTGAATACCTCTCTGTACCTGAAGGTACTTGCTATGCTGATCAGACTTGATGAACACAGGGATTCGACATCTTGGCCATGTGGGCTGAACAATCTAGCTACTGGCTAGAAAGCTGAATCTGTATACTGTGCGATCTGACTGGTGTCAGAAGGCTAAATCTGAAATGCTAACATTCTGACTGGTGTCAGAAAGCTGAATCCCACAGATGCCCTCTCGAGTTCACCTTCTACTCTTACCCGTACATCAGGTTCTAAATACGGTCGTGCATGGCTAAGGCACACGGGCGTGTGCCTGGACACACGGGACCGTACGTCGGTCGTGCGTCTGGCCGTGTAAGCTACTGGAATTTTCTGGACGTTTCACTGCAAGCGCGCACATAGGCGTGCCCCTCGGGACACACGGGCGTGCGTTTGGAATTCTGGCCGTGCACACAACGTGCACACAGACGTGTGTTCTGGAGAACAAAGGCACACGACCGTGCCATGTAGGCACACGGTCGTGCGTCTGGTTCTTCAACAAAAGCATATACCGGAAATTGCATAATTCATCAACCATTTCAAATTCAATCGCAAATTCATTTCTAATACATGTTCTCAGCACTTCAAACGGCCCAAATCAAGCATAAAAAACAACATGCATCCATTCATCAAGATTTCACCATTAAAGCAACCACTTTCTCTCACTAAACCATTCACATTCCACATGCAAGATCCAAGAATGAAAATTTATCATCCAAATCAACATGCAATGGCATATACTTATTCCCAAGGTTCATCCACATGCAAATAACTCATCAAACATGCTGAGAAAATGCAAGGGGAAGTAAACGAACACTTACCTCGCGCCATTGCCTCTGAAAACTACTTTCCGAACTAATCTTTATGCTCTCTAGCTTGATCGGGAGCAACTGCTGGCTGGATTTCCTCTCTAAGATTGGGAGGAGCTGAAATGAAGAGAGAAATTGGCTAAAAATGCAAAGCGGGTGAGAAAAGAAACTAATTTCTCTCGGCTCACTCTTAAATACTATGCCACGCACGGTCGTGCATCAAGGGTGCACGGGCGTGCACAAGGGAAAATAAGCATTACTTATTTCTCGCTCACTCGCCTGATCGAATCCTTCCGAAAGGATTCCCACGAAGCCACACAGGCTCTAGAAACTTACTAACTCACCCCTGAACTTATCTAGACTCTCAATCTCTTTCTGGATTTCATTTCTAACCCCAAAACTCTTCCCCTAAGGGTTTTCTGAATCTAGGATGCTACATTTTCTCCCCCTTATAAAAATTTCGACCTTAGAATTTACCTAAATAACTCTGGAAACCTATTCCTGATCTCAGACTCTATCTCCCAAGTGACTTCCTCCACTCTCTGATTGTGCCATAAGACCTTCACAAGGGGAATCTGTTTGTTCCTGAGAACTTTGACTTTGTAGTCCAGAATCTGCACTGACAGCTCTTGGTAACTCAAATCTTCTGCCAACTCAATCTCTGAAAACTGAAGCACATGAGAAGGATCTCTCACATACTTCCTCAACTGAGACACATGGAAGACATTGTGAATCTTGTCCATGCTAGTTGGCAACGCCAATCTGTAGGCAACTGTCCCCACTCTCTCAAATATCTCGTAGGGACCAATAAATCTAGGTGCCAACTTCCATTTTCTGTCAAATATGAGAACGTGCCTGTATGGAGCAACTCTCAGAAAAACCATGTCGCCTACTGAAAACTCAATCTCTTTGCGTCTCAAATCTATATAACTCTTCTGTCGATCCTAGGCCTGTCTCATTCTCTGTCTGATGATCTTGATCTGCTCAATCATCCCCTGAACTATCTCTGGACCAACAACTGACTCCAGAGAATCTCTCTCTTCAACCTCATCCCAATGAAGAGGAGATCTACACTTTCGATCATACAACGCCTCAAATGAAGCCATCTGAATAGTCGTCTGATAACTATTATTATAAGCAAACTCTATGAGGGGAATCAACTCTGTCCAATCGGTCTGGAAGTCCATACAACATGCTCTGAGCATATCCTCCAGAATCTTATTAACTCTCTCAGTCTGACTATCTGTCTGAGGATGATATGCTGAACTGAACTGTAATCTGGTTCCCAAGGCTCTCTGCAATGACCCTCAGAAAGCTGACAGGAATCTAGAGTCTCTATCTGAAACTATCATCTTGGGAACACCATGAAGTCTGACCACCTCTCTAACATACAGTCTCCCCAACTGATCTGTAGACATGCCCTGTCTAACTGGCTGGAAAATGTGCGGACTTACTGAGTCTGTCCACTATCACCCATATACCATCAAATCCTCTCTGAACTCTGGGAAGACCGGAAATGAAATCCATAGAAATATCTTCCCACTTCCACTCAGGAATACTCAAAGGATGGAGTAAACTTGAGGGTCTCTGGTGCTCTGCCTTAACTGCTGACATATCAGACATCTGGAAACGAAGTCTGCTATGTCCTTCTTCATGCCTGACCACCAGAAACTTTTCTTGAGATCCTGATACATCTTGGTACTACCTGGGTGTGCTGAATACACCTTACTGTGTGCCTCTGACAAAATTTTCTGCCTCAACTCTGAACTCTGTGGCACACAAACTCTGTCTTTGAATCTCAAGATCCCATCTCTGAACTCAAAGTCTGGCACTGATCTCTCTAACATCTTCTGAATCATACTTTGAGTCCACTTATCTGACATCTGACTGTCTTTGATCTCATCATACAGAGAAGATCTGATCTGAAGTCTGGAGAAACCTACAGTCACTATCTCAATCTGCTCTCTGGCTATCTCATACTGCAGCTCTCTCTGAACTGAAATACTGGATAAGGCTACTCGCCTGCTCAATGCATCAGCTACTACATTGGCTCTCCCTGGATGATATCTGATGTCACAGTCATAATCCTTCACTAGCTCTAGCCATCTCCTCTGCCTCATATTAAGCTCTCTCTGGGTGAAGAAATATTTCAGACTCTTATGGTCTGAATAGATGCTGCACTTGACTCCATAAAGATAATGTCTCCAAATCTTTAGGGTGAAAACAACTACCGCTAACTCCAAGTCGTGGGTAGGATATCTCAACTCATGATCTCTCAATTGCTTGGAGATATAGGCAATGACCCTATCACTCTGCATCAATACTGCTCCAATCCCTTGATGGGAGGCATCTGTATAAATGTCAAACTCTACTCCCTCCTGAGGTAGTGCCAAAACTGGAGCACTGATCAACCTATGCTTAAGCTCTTGGAATCGTGTCTCGTATTCATCTGTCCAAACAAATGGAACCTCTTTCCTAGTTAAGGCAGTGAGAGGCCTCACTAGGCTAGAGAATCCCTTAATGAATCGCCTGTAGTAACCTGCCAACCCAAGGAAACTTCTGATTTCCCTCACGGTCTTCGGCCGTGGCCAACTCAAAATAACCTCCACTTTACTGGGATCCACTGAAATGCCATCTGCTGTCACCACGTGACCCAGAAATGCTACTCTGTCAAGCCAAAACTCGCACTTGGAGAACTTGGCATACAACTGTCTGTCTCTCAATCTCTGAAGCACATATCTGAGATACTCCTCATGCTCTGTCACACTCCTAGAATACACCAAAATGTCATCTATGAACACCACCACAAACCGGTCTAAGCAATCGTGAAACACCCGGTTCATTAGATCCATAAAGATCGTTGGGGCATTAGTCAACCCAAATGGCATGACCACGAACTCATAATGCCCATATCTGGTCCTGAAAGCTGTCTTGGGAACATCTTTGTCTGCCACTCTGACCTGATAGTAACCCGATCTCAAGTCAATCTTGGAAAACACAGCTGTACCTCTCAACTGATCAAACAGGTCGTCTATCCTCGATAAGGGATATTTGTTCTTCACTGTTACTCTGTTCAGATCCCTATAGTCGATGAGGAAGTCGATACACATCCTCATCGACCCATCTTTCTTCTTAACAAACAGAATCGGAGCTCCCCAAGGTGAACAACTGGGCCTAATGAATCTTTTATCTGTCAACTCTTGAAGCTGCTTCTTTAACTCCTGAAGCTCAGCTGAAGCCATCCGGTACGGAGCCTTAGAGATCAGAGTCGTACCTAAAAGTATTTCAACACTAAATTCCAACTCTTTGTCTGGAGGTAACCCTGGCAACTTATCTGGAAATATATCTGAAAACTCTCTAACAACTTGCACCTTCTCGATACTCAGACCCACTGAGCTGCTGCATACAACATTGGCCAAATAGCCAACACAATCCTGTCTCATCAATATGCTCGCCTGAATACTGGAGATCATCAAACTGTCAACTCTACCCTCACCAAACACAAACTGATCAGGGCCTATGTGGAATCTCACTTTCTTCCTTCCACAATCTATCTCTACACTGTATCTCCCCAAGAAATCAATCCCTAATATCATATCAAAATCTGCTAACTCCAGTAGAATCAAATCCATCATCATCTGTCTACCCATAATCTCTACCTCCTGATCTAGGAGGACTCTGTCACTCAATACAAATCTCCCATCTGACATCTCTACATGGATACTCCTACCGGTCACACTAGGGTCAACCCCCAACCTCTCTACTACACTCTAGGCTATAAAGCTGTGTATGGCTCCACAATCAACAAGTACAAATAATGGAGTATCAAAATAAAGTAACTAACCAGACACCGCGTGGGGAATGGCCTCTGCCTGCTCCTGGCGAACAACATACACTCTGGCTCTACCTCCGCCAACTCCGGAAGGACCGATACCTCCCTCGGGTGCTCTACCACCAACTCTGGGAATATCTGCTCCATCTCTCTCTACTCTAGCTCTGCCTCTAGGTGGACCACCTCGGCCTTTGAACTGACCAACTCCATATCGGCCCGGCCCATCACCAGCTCCACCTCTGGCTGGACACGCTGTCATCATGTACCCTGGCTGATGGCACCAATAACAAACTATTTGGCCGACTAAACACTCTCTTGGATGGCGCCTGCCACATCTGGTACACTATGGCGGCTGGGGTGCAACTCTCTGCCTCTGACTCTGAAACCCCCTGGCAGATCTCCAAGCTGACATCGGTCTCTTACCCTTATCTCTATCATCTATCCTCTGATCTCTCTCGGATGCTCTGCTCATAGCACCATCTTCTGTAAACCGACCTCTGATCTGAGCGCTCTCCCTAAGGTATCACTGAATCTCTGGGGAAGATCTGCTCCTGTCATG
>JAJEJH010002086.1:0-12124 GCA_026122585.1 Anacardium occidentale
AATCTCATGAGATGCTGTACATGACATGAAATGTATTTGCTGATGTCATGTATATGTTGAAAAACTATAAAACTTGCCCTTAGGCCTGATTTTTTGAAAAACTTTCTTTTCTGAAAACACTTTCTGATAATAATAGTTGTGATCCGAAGATCCTGAATATATACATATAGTATATATTGAAAATTGTATAAGAAAGTACTGTATCTGAAAATATCTGCTATGTTAGCCAAACTGATGAATACAGGGATTTGGCACACTGACCGTGTGGGTTTAAGTCATACTGAATCTACTGATGCATAACCAGCACTCTCTCTAATGAGCTTGGTCAATGACCATGTCCTCTCTAACGGACGCTAGTTTCCCTCTCTAGTGGGTGTGCTAACTCACAAGTGCCCCTCGTATCCACCCCTACTGATATATGAAAAATCATATATTTATTCTTTAAAAGCATACTGTTGGATCCTTGGATCCAGTCTGAAATTATCTGATATGACATGCCATGCTCAATACTAATAATCATGCATGATATACTATTTTATCATCTTATTACTGAGTTCTGTGTGCTTAGAAACGACTTAGAGTGGCTTAGTTTCTCTTTTAATATCTTTTTCTGCTTTTCATAAAGTGCACAAGCGTGTGTTTCTGTGTGCACGGGCGTGTGTCAAAGCACACGGGACCATGTGTTTCTCGTGTCTCTGGGCATGCTAGCTTCTAGAATTATTTCATCAAAACTCTGGTTGGCCACACAAGCGTGTGGTGCACATACACGGGCGTGCATAACTGGGCACACGGGCGTGTATTGTATTGCACGGGCATGTAGCTGCCTCACAACGTTCCCGTGTGTTGCCTACACGGGAGTGTGGAATTGGGAATGGACACACGAGTGTGTGTACTTGGGTACACGGGCATGCGCTCAACCTAGATTCTGTAGAAAGTGTCTGGAAACCCAGAAATTCCCACACAAAACACATCCACACTTCAAACCAACAAACATACACATTAATACTACTGCTAGCATGCAAATACTCATCATATTATCATCTCAATCACGCCATACATCATAAATAAAACATATAACACATGTATATAAACATATACACATATAAACATGAAAATGGCCATTCAATCATTCATCATATCAAAGCTCAAATATGCTGAGAATATCTCAGACAAGCACACAATAGTTCTTATAAGCTGAAAACATCGAAACATGCTCTGAGCACAATGAAAGAGGTAAGGAAAACACTTACCTCGTGCCATAGAAGCTTGACCTCTCTCTCTGGACGCTTCTGGATCTCTAATCTAGAACTGAGCTGTTGGGGGATCTTTCTCACCCAATCTAGGGTTCACTAGAGCTGAGGGAAGAAGAAGAAGAAAACTGGAAATAAGCTGGGAACTACGCAACTGAAAAATAAAACATATATAAGGCTAAAAGGCAAGGCACACGGTCGGGTGTCCTAGGCACACGGTCGTGTGTGCAGTGGAAAATCTCAAATTTCACCCACCTTCACGCATACACAGAATATTCTTCTCAGAATACCCATGTACAAGCCACAAAAGACTTCTAAAAGGCTCTTCAACCCCTAAACCCTATCAAACTCTTTCCTAACAAAGAAATCTCTCTTTTACACTTGGATTCAGAACCTAAAAAGATAGTTCTACCCTTAGGCCATTACAATGACAATGGCACACAAAACGCATCCAAATTAGAAATTCTAACAAAATGCGTCAGTAAACTTCTTCAGTTAGAGTTCACGAGAAGACATGAAATATAATTATTTCTCATAAAACCACATGGATTGTAAACAATAAATAAAACTAACAACAAATAAAACAAACATCAAATAATTTCAACACTTTATATCCACATACAAACCAACCCTCAAATTGGCTGGATTTCACCAATACGTATTTCTCGAACATGGAAAACAAGTCACCAGAATGCAAATACAAACTAACTTGTTCTCATTTGAAGAGTGCTGGTTAATTGATGGATAAGGTACCTACGACACAGAAATGAACAATCCATAGATAGTAATTTTCATATAATTACTCGATTTGAAAAAATTTGTTATATGAACAAATCCTGTAAACATTACCTCTTCACTAGGTGGCTCGTCACTTTGCTCTGGTGGCAAGCCCAATGATGCACAAATCCTAGACAACTGAGATTCAACTGTATTCATCCTATTACCAAGTGCTTCTCATAGTGTTCTTACTTGATCTTCCAATACTCTTATTCTATCGTCCACCTCATTATTCATAGTTAAAGGGCCGCCTGAGTGGTGAGATGATGATACCGATGTCGATGTCGATACCCTGTACATGCTAGGCGTTGGACCTAATCCTAATCCACGTACTCGACCATCTCTTTCTGGTTCCATCACTAGAGCAAATGCATTATGTAAGACACCTCAGAAGGGTATTACTGTTCACTGTTTTAAATAAAATAATAATAAATAAATAAAAAAAATATGGTCAATAATACCCAACCGAAATGCTTAACTGAACTAAAATATCGTAACGGATAAACCTGTGGTAAATGTATACATATACATATACATGCCCAAATAAAAACTGAATTTATATTAAAGTATTCGCGGAACGTGTGTAATAAAAACATGTGCAGTTACATGCAAATAAAGCTGAATAAACATGTAAACCGAAGCATGCTGCAAAAACTAAAGCAAACTGATCCCAGATAGTAGCCAACTCCTCATCCCAGCTTCTAAAACTCACCTGTAAAAGAAGGGAAAGTAGGGAGTGAGTGATAAAATCACCCAGTAAGCACTTCCTATCTCTGACCCTAACCCAATCATTCTCGAAGGATTACCACCTCATCTCAAACAGAATAAACTCACATGGCTATTCTCATCTTCTCTGATCGGATACTACCTCATACCAGGTCGTAAAATACGTATATGAGTATACGTAAACAATCTAGAGTGAAGAGTTATCCAAGCGGTTGAACTCGACACACTAATCTCTCTTACTGATACTTATTATCTCTACTGTTTTGATATGTTATTGTTTTCTGAATTCACGTGTCATTACGTGGCTTTTCATGTTCTGATGTTCTGCTGTTCGTGTCTTTTACACGTTATTTCATACTCTGTTAATTTACTGTTTCTTACTGTCTTATCATTCTCTGAATGATATGCAACTGTGTCATGTAACAATGACATGATATGATAACATGCTAAAATCATAACTAGGCCTGAGCCTGTATATTGAAAATAGCTTTCTGAAAACTGTTCATGAAAACTACTGTTGGATCCTGAGATCCCATATCTGAAAATCATATAAAAGCTTTATCTGAAAGCTGTACTAAAAACTATGTACCATAGGGTACATGATATGCTTAAAACTATGCTACGTAGACTGATGAATACAGGGATTCAGTACCTTGGCCATGTGAGTTTCCTCGCAAACACGTGCTATAAACTGTATGGGCCACATGATGCCATCAGGCCTGGGCCTGAAAACTGATTTGAACTGAGTGCCTCGTGCTATACTGCATCTGATCCTGGGATCAGGAAACCTAAACTACTAGCTGAACAACCTGACACATGCCAATACATAGAGCTAGTAATGAGCATATAACTCCTGGTGTCACGGGTGTTGCAACTCACAAGTGCCCCCTCGTATTCACCCCTGGAATCTATGTTTTTCAACTGAAAATATGAATTCAGATCTTCGGAGCCATTTCTGAAAACACTGTATGGCATGCCATGCTATGCTGTATGTATGATGCATCATGTATTCTTATTTGAGCTCATTTTACTATTTTCTATCCATTGGATAGGGTTTACTGTGCATATTTCTCATTTTAAGCTTATTTTCTCATTTTCTGCCTGACGTACGGGCGTAGGTGTCTAGTGTACGAGCGTGTGTGAACGTGCACGAGACCGTGACCAAGTCGTACATGGGGTCGTGCTTGGTTCTAGAATTTCAAGCATTTTTCTCATTTTCTCTTGGTGCACGGGTGTACATAAGATATGCATGGGCGTGACCCTTTGAATTAGGTCATGTACAGCTATGTGAACACGACGGTGACCATGCAAAAAAGTCATTACGTACGGGCATACACAACGGGTGCACGGGTGTACGTCCTACTTTGCACTTCCATGACCACTGAGAATCAACTCGATTCCGACCAAATCTCATCTCAAACTCAAATAAAACATTTCCCACATGCAAAACACTTCATATAAACATATTTGCCCTGTAAACAAACTTCAAATTTCATGCTTATCATCCAATCCACTTCAAAGCATATATAACACATATATTCTCACACATAACATGCATATAAGCATAAAATCATCATCATAATAATTCTCATGGCATCAAGCACACAAGAAACATTATAAGCATGCTGGAATCAAACAAATCTCAACCAAAACATGCATTAAACCGAAGCAAAACACAAGGGAAAGAGGTAAGAAGCACCTACCTCTTGACATGCTTCTCTCACTACGAAATCAAACGCTCAAGCTGGATTGGAAGGTCCCGGAAGCTGCTCTTCCCTCCTAGGGTTGATCTCCTTTGAAAATGAAAGGAAAACTTTGGGTGAAATAAGTTTGAAAATGGATAAGCGTGACTTAAAACCAAGACAGTTGGAACTTATCGCATGCACGGGCGTACACCTCTCATGTATGGTCATACATAGCAGGAAAATTACAAAAATGCCATTTTCCTGTGCTCGCATGCAAATCCTCCCAAACGGATCCATGCTCAAGCCACCAAACTCTCTAAAAACCTCTATTTCACCCCAAAACTTTCACACAACCCTAGAATTCTCAAAAATCTCAATCTAACCCCAGATTAGAAGGCCGAAAAGACCAAACTAACCTTGGGATGTTACACATTATCCTTCATCTCTGGAAGACTTGCATTTGACTCTTGGATAGAACTTTGTAACTCATTTATCTTCTCTTGGAGGAGTTCTTAAACCCATTATAAAAAGTAATGTCTTATTACATGAAATTTATCACAACCATAAATAAAGTAATAGAAACTAAACTTACGATTGCATGTATAGAGTCATGATCAATTGGTCTCCCATCTTTACGAGTCCGATGGGTGGCTATGAACACTTTGGCTCGTGACGGCTGTTCACCACTTGATGTATGTTCCTCAGATGTAGAAAGATACAATTACAACAAAATCTAATCATATGGTTAATAATGAGAGCAAAAAAATTAACCATTTCATTCAATAATCGTGCTATACTCTTTGTTCCTCCAGTATGTGGTATTGTTTGAACAGAACAAGTCTTTCTATTTGTTCCGTTACGTCTCTGAAATAAAAAAAATGTTTAATAAAAAGATACAACTCATCATTACATAACTAGATAAGAAAGAGCAAAAATTATATTGCCCGCCCCTACTCAGAATGCCACTGTGTTACGAGAGCCATCCACTGATCTCATGAAATTCGATCTGGTTTATTATTGACAAGGTCATCAATATTGGGATACCGTTCTTAGTACTCTACTTTCAGGTTATAGGACCAGTCGCCACACGTACCCCTACTACTGAATTCTGAGTTCTTTTATTAATAATCTGGAAATACAGGTACACGTGACGGGAATGTTACAAAAAATAAAGTCTACTACTGCTATACATCTGTACACAAGCGGAAGCTGAAATACATGCAATTGAAATATACACTGATTATACAATGGGCCCAAACTGGACTCTATCATATATATTCATACTGTTCTGTACATTGTTCTTTTACATATGAGTAACTGAAAACATTTACAAAATGACCCATCAGGTCCAAAACTAAAAATATACATACTGAAACTGTGGTATGGGGCCCTCGCCCGCTAGCCTTGGTCCACCCACTCCTCGCCAACAGCACGGACACCTGAAAAGAAAGGAAAAAGGAGAGGGATGAGTGATAAAGATCACCCAGTAAGTATTCCTTACTTCCTTCAACCCAAGCAAGCAACATACAATCTCATACATACCTGGCCTCGACCCTATTCATACATCTAGTCGCTTGCTGGAATCTAAAACTGATTAATCTAATTATCTGAATCTCATTTGTTTACTGATTTCATTATCATTCATGTCATGATGTCTATGTTATGCCATGCTAACTGAAAATAATTGTGGATGCATGTAACTGAATATCTGTATGTACCCGAAGGTACCTACTGCACTGATCAAACTGATGAACATAAAGATTCGACATCCTGGCCATACGGGCTGAACAATCTAGCTACTGGCTAGAAAGCTGAATCTAAAATATTGGACAATCTGACTAGTGTCAAAAAGCTGAATCTGAATCTAAATTGTTGGATAATCTGACTAACGTCAGAAAGTTGAATCCCACAGATGTCCCCTCGAGTTCACCCAATACTCTAACCCATACATAGGGTTCTTAATACTGAAAACTATTGAATTCAGATCTCTTGATTCTCTCTCAAGCTACATGACATGCTATGGTATGCATATGCAGCTTGTTATCTGGTTATCTGATTATTTGATGCTGATTAATCATTAGAAATGGTTTCCCATGCTTAATTTCTCATTTTCATATTCATTTTCTGGAAAACTACTGGCGCACGGGCGTACTGGAGACATACACGGGTGTGGATGGCAAAGGCACACAAGCATGTGCCCAGACGCACGGGGTCGTGCACTGGCCGTGTACTCAGTCGTATTCAGATGTACTGTAGTAGTAGTAGGATTTTTTTTTGTAGGATTCCCGTCGCGGGTACCCAATTTGCAGTATAATTAATAAAAGAACAATATTATTCAGCAGTAGGGGTATTCGTAGTGGTGGGTCCTACATTTTTTGTATCAGAGCGTTTCTTTGTGCCATTTTAGTAGAGAATTGAGGTTGTAAGTGTGTGGTGTCTGTTTGCTCTCCTTCGCAGCCATCGTCCAGACCCTCCTCACAGTACCAGTCAGGTATTTCTTTCCAGATTTGTTGTGTTTTGTGTTTCTAACCCCATGTCTACTTGTGATGTTATAGATAGAGAATAGTATACCCTTAGATATATAAATGAGGTCAGTAGTAGCCCTCTTGTTCGTTTTATGAGTGTTAGTGATAGGCGGTGATCTCATAGCTCCTCCCATGTGTCTATGACGCCAGAGCAGTTAAGAGAAATGATTGGGGAAGTAGTCAGAGAGAGTTTACAACAGGCTGGTGTGGGAAATATTCAAGAAGAACCAGCTAGAGTTACTCCTCCCCAGTATGAAGCCTATCAAACTTCAAGAAGAAGATAGTCTCAGTCTTAGTCTCAGTCTCAGTCTCAGTCTCAGTCAGTCAGAGAAAGATATCAGTCTCTAGTTGGATTTACAAAGTATAGTCAGGGTATGAGTACCGAGATAGCTGGTACAAGTTCCTTAGAGAAACTGTATCCGATCTACCATCTGCCAGGATCGTTTCAGCTATCAAAGTTCAGTGGGTCCAAGGATCCAATAGTGGCAGAGGAATGGGTAGAGTCAGTGGAGAGTGTGATGGGCCTCTTCACTCTATCAGAGAGAGAGAAGGTTCGATATGTGGTGTTCCTGTTGAGGGGTGACACCAAAGTTTGGTGGAGTCTAGTTAAGGCTTCCATAAATGAGGAACAACTGTCATGGGCAGAGTTTAGGCAGCTATTTGATGCAGAGTATAAGAGCACGGAGATGCTTTATGCCAAGACCCAGGAGTTCATTGATCTGACTCAGGGATCCAGCTCAGTTAAGGAGTACACCACCAAGTTTAATGCTCTGACGTGATTTGTCCTTAGTTTGGTAAGGATCGAGATGGCTCGAGTTCAGAAATTCATCCACGACTTGCATCCTATAATAGCCAAGGACATCATGATTGGAGCATATCCTCTCCAACGGTTCAGTAATACTTTGGGGAGAGCACTCAGATCTGAGGCTGGTTTTCAGAGGATGAGTGATATGACTAGAGGGGTTGATAGAGAGCAGAGGACAGAGGATAGAGACAGAGGTAAGAGACCTACGTCAGCCGAGAGGTCAGCCAGAGAATTTCAGAGACAAAGATTTGCACCCCAGCTGCCACAGTATCCCAGATGTGGCAGATGGCATTCAGGGAAGTGTTTGGCTAACCAAATAGTATGCTACATATGCCGTCAACCAGGGCACAAAATGACAGAGTGCCCAGCCAGAGGGGGAGCTGGTGTTGGGCCTAGCAGATGTGGTGTCAGTTAGTACAGAGGCAGAGGAGATCCACCCAGAGGTAGAGTTGGTACTGAGAAAGGTGGAGCAAAGGTTCACCGAGCTAGTGGTAGAGCTCTTGGAGGAGGTACTGGTACTTCAGGAGGTGGTGGTGGAAGAGCCAGAGTATATGCTGTCCGCCAGGAGTAGACAAAGGCCATCCCCCATGCAGTCACTGGTCAGATTCCTTATTTTGATACTCTTTTTTGTATTGGTTGATTGTGGGGTCACACACAGCTCTATAGTTAGGAGTGTAGTGTAGAGATTAGGGGTTGACCCTAGTATGACCAGTAGGAGAATTGTAGTAGAGATGTCAGATGAGAGTTATGGAGTGAGTTACCAGAGTTCAGAGATACGAATTAAGAATAGTAGAGAGATTTGAGTCATCCCCAACGTAGCCGATGACAGATAGTGGTACCTGTGCTCCAGTGACAGAGGATGACATAATAAGCAATGATCAGAGAGCTTTTAAGATGAAAGCAAAAAAGATTTGCTTGGTGCTTGGAGTATATGGCCATAGCAAGACTGTAACAGTGAAAGAGAAATAAAGTTCAAGGCAAGTGAATCAGAGTGCGCAGCGGAAGCCACATGAATGAGAAGTAAAGCCTCATGGCAAGATCAGTAGTGAGAGAGACAAGGGTTTCAAAAGGATAGTTTCAGAAGAGACCTTGAGATTGTCCTCAGAAAGCAAGGAAGTTTGTGAAGTCAGTAGCAAGCTTCGAGATAATCAGATGAGAATTTAATAGAGTTGTGGAAGAAGCCACTTGAGAGGTAGAGTCTGAGATCAGGGGGTAGGTTCCCAGGGTTAGTCAGGTAAATTTTGAGGTCAGAATTTTTTTAAGGGGGGAGGAATGTGACATCCCAGGTTTAGAAAAACCCTTAGGGGTAGAGTTTTGGGGTTAAAAATAGAATTCAAGGATAGATTGGGAGTTTAGAAGAGTTCAGGGGTGAGTTAGTAGTTTTCCAAAGCTGAGTAGCCTTTGTATAATTTCTTTAGGGAGGTTTTAATCGTGCGAAGCGTGGGAAATGAATTACATTCATTTTCCCTGGTGCACTCCCGTGCACTACGCCTTGCACGCCCGTGCAGGTGGGTGGTTGAGAGAGAGACGAGAGATTTATTAGATTTCTCACCCAGCAGTTTCCCATTTTCAGCTTAAGTTTCTTTATTTTCAGCAGCTCTCAGCCCTAGAGCAGTTTTCCATCTTCCAGCAGCTCCCGATCCAGCTAGAGAAACCAGAGATTTGTTTGAGAGAGAGTCTTCTAGCAGCCATGGCGAGAGGTAAGTGTTTCTTACTCTCTCTTTGCTTTCCTAGCTTGTTTGATGATGTTGGAAACGTGTGTTTCTGTTTCCAGCATGTTGTGTGATGTTGGTATGCTCATATGATGATGATTAGTTGAATGTATGTTGATTCCCATCCAAAATGCATGCTTGATTTGCTTGTATGCGTGTTAGTGAGAGAAATGGTTGATTCCCATGGTGGAATGAGTGTGGATGGATGAATATTGAAATTGAAGTGATTTGTTAGCTTATAGAAGTGCCATGAATGTGTGTTTAAGTTTAATTTGAATTTGATTGAGAAATGGATGTGTTTGGTTGGCCTTCTGCATTCTCCAGGTGGCTGTTCGTGTTGCAGAACCAGACACACGCCCGTGCGTCCGTAGGTGCACACCCGTATGCCCTGGTTTCTGTAAGAGCATGCTTGTGTGCACGAAGTGCACACGGCCAGGATTACAGACACACGCCCGTGTGTCCTGAGGGACACGACCATGTGCTTGAGTTTTCTGTGAAATGCGTTTAATTTTCCAGTAGCTTGCACGACCGGACACACTACCAATACCTGGTCTCGTGTGTCTGGGCACACGCCCGTGTGCCCTTACCCAGCACGGTCGTGTGTGCACATGCACGCCCGTGTGTCTTCTTTGCGCGCCCGTGCGTCAGCCATTTTCCAGAAAAAAAGCAGAAATTGATTAATAAAAGATTGGGTAACCATCTAGAAGGCTAATAATCATCAGATAAGCCAGAAATCAGATGAGAAATGATGTATGAGCATACCATAGCATAGCATATAGCCTAAAAGAGGATCTAGGGATCTGAATTCAATAGATTTTAGTCTTTAGAACCTGATATACGGGTTACAGTTTTGGGTGAACTCGAGGGGGCAACTGTGGGATTCAACTTTCTGACACCAGTCAGACTGCTCAGCAGTATTTCAGTATTCAGCTTTCTAGCCAGTAGCTAGAATGTTCATCCCACTTGGCCATGATGCTGAATCCCTGTGTTCATCAGCCTGATCAACACAGTAGGTACCTTCGGGTACATACAGATATAGATTCAGATGCATGCATCATCAGTCATTTTCAGTTTCCAGTTTAGCATGACATGACATCCCCATCATGGCATGACTAATTAATAATCAAATAATCAGAAATCAGTAATTAATCAGATTAATCAGATTCAGCACCAGCAAGCGATTAGATGTATCAATAGGGTCGAGGCCAGGTATGTTTGTTGCTTGCTTGGGTGAGGGAAGTAAGGAATACTTACTGGGTGATCTTTATCACTCATCCCTTCCTTCTTCCTTCATTTTCAGGTCAGTGGGCTACTGGTGAGGAGTGGTTGGATTGAGGCTTGCAAGAGGGGACCCTACACACACTTTCTAGCTTGTGTTTTATTTTCAATATTGGACCTGTGAGGTCTTGTAAAGGATTCATGTATTCAGATTGTAAAGAACAGTTTGTATAGTTATGAGAAAGGGTAGTTTGGGCCCATTGTATATTGCATTTGTATTGTATATTTCAGTTTCAGCTTTCGTTTGTATTCAGATGTACTATAGCAGCAGTAGGATTTCTTTTCGTAGGATTCTCGTCGCGGGTACCCAATTTCCAGTATAATTAATAAAAGAACAATATTATTCAGCAGTAGGGGTACTTGTGGCGACAGGTCTTACACGTACACAATAATGTAATCTTACCTTAACAAATCCAAGAATCCTTTATTTCTCCGATGCCAGAATTCACCTCTAATCTTGTATAGTTAAAGGGAGCAATTGACAATTTCTTGCTAAAGTCCCCAAAAAACTAGCCAACACATGAGTTTTGGGTCCTACTCCTTGGTTCATATCGTTAAACTACACCGTGACCTTCTCACCTGGAGGCATATTCTAAAGTTTCGACATTAAAGTTGGTCCCCTTCGTCTTGTTTCTGAGTTCTGACTTGTAACACATATGAGGAAAAATAACATATCAGTCAATGGTGCTTAATAATAAAATGTCATAACTTTTAATACTATGTTGTCTTTTACCAACTATGGTGGGGTGCTGTCTTGCTGTTGACTTGGTGGTGGTTCAATACTTTGTGAGGATTGTCCCTCGAAGACCGTTCGTATATCTCTTTTCCGTGACATTTTTTAGTTGTAATCTACAAAAAAAGTTCTCATTATTTATAAATTCATATGTAAATAATTAAGAAAAAAAAAGAAACATATGTAAAAGGTTGCCTCATATAGATAAAGAAATGAATAACACATCAAATATTACATTTGAGTTGACCTTAACTAACATTGTCATCATCATCCTATAACTGTTGCTCAGTAAACACATCAACGAAAATGCCGTCTATATCACTCTTAACCAACTCAAAATCATCATTCTCTGTCTCTATCTGATTTGCTAAATAAAGAATATTCCCTTCCTCGTCAGGGATATTCACATCAATGTTACCCCCATCAGATGCAACATCTCCTAAATCAAAGGTATCTCTAAGCCTTATGGGCAAAGGAACAACCCATTGTTCATCTTTTCGATCTTAGATAAAGATAACTTGTTGAGCCTGAGATGCAAACACAAAAGGTTCATCAAGTATATGATCACTAGTGTGAATTAGGTGAGCAAAACTTATTAGTGTAAATCCTTGTGCGTCTTGTGTTATCCCTCTA
>JAJEJH010002087.1:0-12118 GCA_026122585.1 Anacardium occidentale
AGATAAAATGATACAAGAAAAACAAACCTCAAGCATAAAGGATTCCTCCACCAACTTAAGGGTGAACTAAAGATAAAGGAGATTCCACCACCAAGGTTCTTCCACCACCAAATTCTTTCTTGCAAAGGAAAATTTGAATAAAGGAAAACAAGTATTCACATGAGCCAACCAAACATCATGGAACTCAAGAAAGCAAAAGCTTTTTGATTTTTCATTTCAACAAAAGCTCTTTTTACAAAGAAATAGTTTGTCTTTTATAGCTTGATACAAACCATGGTTAACTAAAACTAAACCCTAGTTAACTTAAATACAATTTAAATGAAATAAAAGAAAACATAAAAATACAAATTATAAAAGTTTCCTAAATCTAAGTACAAAGCATAATTTAAATACAAACATATTTTAAAATATCATAATTTGTATGCTTGTATCTTCATGTAATTTTCCCTTGATTGAATTGACTTTGATTCAAATTTTTCAATTTGACTATTCAATCTGAATTAATTATTTGAATTCGATTTGAAGAGTTGTTGGCACTTGAATTCGTGTTAAAGGTCATTCGAAACTTAAAATATCAAGAATGTTGCTTTGGAGAAGTTATGGAAGTGAAAACATGCAAAATAGCTTGAAAATACAAAAGGATCCCGAAAGTGGCAGAATCCAGGTGTTGCGGCATGCAGTGCACAGCGCGCAAGTGCGTACGCGGGTGTGCACGCAGGCAGGTGTGCGGGCGGAGCAACCAAGTGCTGGGCATGTGGGAGCTAGGCATGAGGGCGTTGGGGCGTTGGGTGCCCACGCAAGTGTGTGTGAGTGCACACTTGGGTGCGTAGCAAGGCAGTGTGTGGGTGCACGCGCACGCAAGTCAAGAGCGCAGCGCTGCGACACCAAGCAGGGGGAATCTTCGTACAGCCCGTTTTCACTCGTTTCTTATCCGAATTGAGTCTCGTTTTTTTCCTTAGCTTCGTATGAAGCCATTTGATAAAATCATACTCTTTGATGTGTCATTTTTTATAGTTTTTGAGCCCGAGCATGATCCAAAGGCTTTGAGGAGACTTGTGTGAGATAGTCTGAAGTTCCTTTCGTATGAAACTTGTTTTTTCTGTTTTGATGGCTTGGAAAGGCTTGTATTGGCTTGAGAGGTAATCTATAGGCATCAATGCCTGAATCAGTGATAACATTTCTGAAATCACACTTGGATTTAGATTTGGATACATATCAAAAAGTATTAACAATAAGAAATGACTGATAATGTCAAAATAAAAAATAAACACAAAAAATAGTGAAATCTGAAAAATGCAAATGACAATGTATGATCATTCACAAGTATAGTCACAACCATACATGCGATAAATAGTTGGCAATGTGGTCATGCATGGATGCATGTTCGTAACCCTATGACAGGATACACATCTGTGCTGCACAAGATACAGGTTCTTGTAGGATCTTGTGAGCATAATGTTGCAGGATTGCGATGAGAGCAAAATGAGAATTTTGTTATAAATAGGAGACACAACCGTGACAACGACAATAATGTTTGTGTATAGGAACATTAAGTTCACAAGTGTGCATGAGGGTTCTACCTATGCATAGTAGGTGAGTCACGATCTTGACCAAAGAAGAGCCACACTCGTGCATAAGCAAATTAGGGTATGAGTGTGCATACTAAAGGCATAACCATACGTGGGTTTATATAATGACGATTATACATTTATATTGTGTGTTTAAATAGTGACTTAGTTAAAGGACTTAAAAGAGTTAATTAGAGATATAGATTAATAAATATCTTTGACTATGCGAAAAAAAAAACATGAACCCTTATTGAGTTAAATTTGAGTCAAATACGAGAAAATTCATAAATTAACTAGGTGATGTGAATTAATTTATAATAGTCATAATTGTATGCAAAAATGATGAAATATGGTGAGTATGGATCACGTTGTGTGATCTTGGTCTGGGTACTAAATCAATGTTGTATGCTTTTTGATTTACGGTCCTGAAATATTCCTAAAACAACTTATCATTTCATCTACACTAATTTAATTATTAATTCTTAAAATGTTTCATCATTTTTCCTAAAATATCTCAGCAAATAAGACATTAAAATGTTTTTATAATATGATTTTATCATAAAGATGCTCGAATTAATTTTTATTATAACTTTTTTTTATTACACAAGCGAGAGAAACGCATGCTGCCATTATTTATACGGGTACAAAACACTTCTAAGAAGACAAAGTAATTTATTTGCAGTACAAAACATTTCTCACAAGATAAAGTAATTTATTCATGCGATTGCTTATATCGGCACAGGATCTATGAAAAGAGAGACAATATAATCCTTGAGGTAAATTTGAGCATTAGTGTACCCATCGTCGTCCTTGTAAATAACATCCATCACTCGTGCGAAATTAAGAATTCGCACAAGGAGTGGCATTGGCAAGGCTATTGGGCGGAGCAATTCTTCATTTAAATCCTTCCAGGCATCTGTAATTTGTTTGCGAAATTCATTATATGCTTCTTCTTCGGTTGTACCATATTGTTTCTGGAAACACTCTACGCTTGAGGCAACATGGCCTCTCTTTTGTTCAAACTTCAAGTATAAAGACACAATTGGTTAACTACTAAAGATTTGATAAAAAAAAACAAAAACAAAAAACTTGCACCTTCAAATTTTTTATTTAATGACACCTTGTGGGAGACAATGTCATCCATGAGTCTGCAAATTATTGTGGAGGCCCTTAAAAGTTTTGGGTTGCTGACTGACCATTCGAAGGCTTCTTCTGTTGCAACATCTCCCATTCCCACAAAAGACGTAGTGGCTAACATTTGGTAGGTAGTACTAACCAATGCAACAGTCATGTACTCATCCAAGGTGGGTACATAATTCTCATGACACCATTTGGCTTCGATTAAGTAATTCCTTGCTAGAGTCTTCATCTGAGAAACCAAAAAACAAATTCTAAATCATTAGCATAATAATGAATGCCAATTAAGCAGAAATCCTACATGCATGCTCCACTTACTTTAAATTACCACAATTAATCAACTGGAATAAAAACCTACCGATTCTTTTGCATAGTGAAAGCGGTATAATTTTCCTTTAGAGGCCATTTCTGTTTCCATTTCATGATAAACATCAAGGAGCATTGCATATATTATTTGCATGTAATCAGGCAGTCCATCAATGGCACTTGTATTCCACCTGAAATGGAAAGTTCTAGCTTATTATAAACATATATATATATTACATAATAAAATTTGGATTTGAGATGGCTAAAGATGGAATATTGAAGTGTAGAAACTGAACGTTTGAATTGCTGAGGTAAAAAGCTCAAGTTCATCAACTGTGCCATACGCATCATAGGTGTCATCGAGAATGGAAGCTGTGGCAATCACTTTGGTTAAAAGTCTTCTAGCCAATTCGTATTCGGGCTCAAAATACACTCCCAATATCCAGAAGTAGCACTCAACCACCCTATCTCTCGCAAATGGTAGCTTGTTAGCAATGTCTAAATCCTTCCACCACCTAAATGACAGAACTCCTTTCAGTCATAAATTAGTGCATGCAGTCATGCACAGCCTAGCGAGAAATTAATCGTGATTTTTGTTACTTACTTGACAATTCCACAAAGTTCTTTCTGGTGCAGCTTTTGTAATGCATTAAAATCTAACTTGGCAAAGGTTAAAAGAACTTGATTGTGCGAAGGTTCTTCTTGATAGATAGTCATGTAATGCCTTGCCTCTAGTCTTGGTAAACCCCTCCGAAGAGGTCGATGTAAGGCATGCTTAACATGAGCTGCAAGTGGGGTGCTTAATTTGGTTGCCATGGACTCAAGGTGAGTAGTAGCGAAAAGAAGCGCTTCTTCTAGTATTGTTTCTCCGTGCACCCTTAACTGTGTAGCTTCATACAAGCTTAGCATTCCTCGAATGTCTCCCGAAAGAGATGCCTTGAAGTACCCGTTGTTGTCCTTGAACTTGTTGAATACATCTGCATATTAATTCAGCACACATCACATTAAACATCGTGATCAATAAAAAAATCTGAAGAATAAAGGGACATGGAGAAAGAACTATACCACAGGAGATTCTGTAGCCATGTTGTCTAAGCAATCGAAATTCAAGAGAGATAAAATATAAGTCGTCGTTTTCGTTTCTGAAATCCATGTGTTGGTAAAGCTGATAGATTTGATCTAACAGTTCATCAATCTCGGTCTCAAAATGATAAGACACACCTAACCACTGGATTGCATCAATCAACCCAAGTTTCTTTGATGGCTTATTCGCTTCCGCTAATAGCATTCTTTTAATCTCGTCCTTCAGCTCTTGATGTTTTTCCGCATAATCCCTTTCCTAAACAGTACCATGGAGAAAAAAATGGTCATTAGCAAAAATATACATACAGGTTTATTTACATAAAAAAAAAAATCGAGGATGCGTTTAAAAAACGAAAATTTTCAATTATACATGAGAATAAATTTATACTCCTGTTAATTTGTGTTTTTATTGTTGTTTAGAAAGTGCATGGAACCATTTACCAAGAGTAGGAAGATCAGATTTTAGAAATAAATAAGTAAATTAATAGAAGGCAGACGCCGTATAGGAGAAACAAACTACTATATACTAAAAAAAAAATTTTTTTTCTTTCAAATATCATATGGGGCACATTCATGGTAATTGGCATATACGTATTTGTGCAAGTTCCTGAGAGTCGGATATGTATGGTAAAACGGACAGCCAATGGCCGAGGTCCAAGTTGTTATGTAATGTAACATTTATCAAAAACCTTTATAAGGAAACTGTCAGTAGCAAGTTCAATTAAATTAGGAGAAATTAGTTAGCAGTATTTTACCACAGAGGTACTAGCGTAAGAGAGGAAATGATCCCCCCAAATGCTAGGATGATAATTCGCTGGGCGACGATTCTTGTCTTCCTTGCCAACTTTCATTGAAGTGGGAAGTGCTGAAACTTGAAGAGACATTACGAGTTTCTGGTTGAGATAAAAAGAGCAATTAGATAATTTATGTTTATGAATTTGAGTGTAAGAATGGCTTCAGGCTCATGTATTATATAGTGATAGAAATACTGCCTGTAGTTCTTAATTATAGCATGTTTTATTTTACTTGCTCGTTTAACTTTTTTTTTTTTCTTCACTCTTCTGTACAAACACTTCTGAATCCGATTTCCAAGCGCTTGCTTCTTTTAATTTGTAAAGAATTTTCGCTTCTTGATTTATATAGGTATTGAAAGGCCAAAAGATTTAATCCCATCCAAGATTTTCTTAGTAATAAAGTCTCCGTCTTCAAACTTTTAATAAGTCAAACATCTCTTTATAAAATAATTTTTATCTAATTACATTAATATTTTTATTAAAATAACAAAAATATTTGTAATAAAAAAAATAAAAATTATGAAAAATTTAAAATAATATTAAAATAAAAAACTTTGAAAATTAATAAAAATATTTTAAAAATTAAAATAAAAAAAATTAAATTTAATGAAAATTACCTTGTTAAGTACTCAATAGACATGACCCATTAAAGACCCACAAGACTTTAGGTTATGTCTTGGTTTTTGTCTTTCAACCAAACCAATTTGACCTTCAAAGCTATGCAAAACCCAACATGAAAGCACAATAAATTGCGTTAGTGCCAATCCCTTATGACAAAAACATGGCACGATCTATCATTGTCTCTAGTGTAAATTGTAGAAAATTTTGAAGTTTTATTTTTTCAAAACTACAAATATCCCTGAAATGAATCTCTTTTTTAAAAGACAATACTTCTAATTTAAAACATTATAAGACTTAAATGATTATTTTAATCAGTCTTTAAGATTTAGTAGTCTTAAATTAAAGACTTACACTTCTAATTTTGTCTCTTTAAAAATAGTTTTTTTCAATTTCAACTAATGATTTGGACAAATATACCCATGAATCTAAACAAAACTCTTTTCATTTTTGCTCATCTTTGTGTTGACTTTATCTTCACTTTATTTTTATTCAATTATATAAAAGATTTGGAAAATATTACCTTTGTTGACAAATCCAATAGTGTAATGTTAAGTTCATGATTCCAATATAAAATCTCAACTGGAGACTTAATTTTGTGATCTAAATGAGCTTTTATTTTTTATGGATTTGTTTAGATATTAGCTTTTTTTTATTCAAAAGAAGAAAGTGGGGCCAAAACTTGTCTTAACACTTAAATTTTATTTAAGTTGTTGTCCCTCCTTATAATTTCTAGTGTTGATATTTATGTCTATCGGTGTTAATATTGATTTTTTGGATTAACATTTAGATGAAGATGTTGTAAATTAAAGGATTTCAATCATTCTTACAAAAAGTGGACCATATATTGGTCGAATTTGGTTGGATTCATCCATTTCAACAATCTTAGGTTAAAAAACACAAATGTTCGATATCAACCAAGCCAAAATGTTGTGATGAGTTTTTATTTTGATATATAAATTGTTTAAATGTTTTTGATGATTTTTTATTTTGATATATAAATTGTTTAAATGTTTTTGATGATTTTTTATTTTGATATATAAATTGTTTAAATTAAGTTTTAAACTAAAAATGTTGGGGAAAAAAGTGTATAATTTGGAAATAAGCCATTGAATTTACACTATACCATTGATTTTTTATTTTTTTTTTGAAAGTTTACATTAGTTAACAGTTTTTGTTATTAATTTTAGCACAAATTTTAACATAAAAATACTTGAAATTAAATTTTATTTAATAAAAATTTGGTAAACACAAATCGAAAATAAATCAAACTCATTAAGAAATGAACCGAATATGAATATCTAGTCTAACCACTATGTATGTGCCATTATTTTGTGTTCCATTCCAATAAAGGCCAAGTTCTGCTCTTAAAATTTGGAAAATGTGAAAAAAAATTTCAAGGTTCATTTCATTTTGTATTTAGAAAATAAAAATTATTGTTTCAAATCATCTTTGTTGACAAATAAAAGCAAGGGATTAGACAGAACATTATATTTATCTTGTTCTGACTGCTTTCATTTTGGAAAACATTTTTCATCCCACATTATTAGTGCATAAAAATATCAAATAGTCCTTTTAAATAAAATAAATATTTATATGATATTTTTTTTAGTACTTATGTTTTAAAATCCAATTTTCTTCATTTTAATAAAACTTTAAAGATATTTTAATTGGGTTGATCAAATCCAGTCAAATAAAAACTTAACCTAATAGTTAGTTAAATGTCTTTCATTTCATATTTAATAAAAATTAAAAAATTATTATTATATAATAGCCAAATATTAAGTAAATGTTTCAAAGATTTTTTTTTTTATTTTTGATTTATAAAACGTTTATTTTAAGTTTTAAACTTAAAATATCCTGAAAAAACGTGTATAGTTTGGAAACCAAACAATTGAATTGATTTTATTTTCTTTGAATAGTTTTTGTTTATTATTTTTAATGCAAATTTTAACATTAAAAAATTGTAGTTGAATAAAAAAAATGCTAAAATAGAGAACAATAATTGAGCAATAATAAGATATAAAATTATTTTTAAGAAACTTTCTATTACATTAGAATTTTTATGAAAATGTTATTGTAATTAAATAAAAAAAATTGTTTTTTAATCAACACTATGTTCTTGATTATTTAATTGGAAAAAAACACAATTGAAGAAATCATTTGGCCTCCGTGTCCATAAGTATAGCCAAATAGAATTACTGCATATCCACCTTGTCTAATTAATTTTAAGATAATTTTATGGATATGCATAATTTGGGATAACACTATTTAGACGGTGTTTATTTTGTGGAATATTTTGTTATTAAAAGTAAATTATTATCAAAAAAAATATATTAATGAAAGGTTAATGAATATAAAAATTTGCCATATTTAAATTTGTATATATAAATACTATTGTTGCCAATGAGTAATAGTAAAAAATTATTATGATATTATCTTATCCAAGCCATAACCGTGTAAAAGATTTGTTGTAGGCCCGTGTATGTAAGTTCATGACCGTGTGTCAGTTATGTATGACTGTGCGTCTTGAAATGCATAACCGTGCAATAAAACAAAACTTAGCGAGAAAATTCTAAAAGTTAGCACGACATTACACACGACCATGCGTTCGCTTATGTAACTAGTGAAAATAATAAAAAAACAACCGAATAAACAGAAAATAACAAAGTAGACCACAAATAAGTAGATTAATAAAAGAACAAAATAAGATAAGTTGTTTAATAATAAAATAAAAATTATATTTTTCTAGAATCAGTAAACCTAACTTATATAAGTATGAGAAATTCAACATCAATCTAGGCTAAGTGGTAGTAATCATAGATTATGATTAGAAAATAAAAATAGAACAAAAATAAAAATAGAAACAACTATAGAAACATACAAAGCAAAAAACTAACAACTTTACATTAGAATATAGAACAACTTATACAAAACTTATTAATAAGTTTAATAAGATATATAAAAGAAAACTTAAATAAGAGATATACAAAGCATAACTCTAACAGTAAATTAGTTAAACAAAATGTAATAAAAAAAAAATAATAAGACATAATGCATAATTAGCATCACATGACATAACATGCGAAAATAGTATTTTTAGAAAAGGATCATGTAATTCATATGCATGTATTTTTAAAAGTAGAAAATGATAATCTGAACATCATTTCTAGGTATGAATAGAAAGGGGTACTTATGAATTCACGCACTTGTTAGAAATTGGGAAACCAACATCCACAATGCGAGGAAACCTTTTATATGTTGGTTGTGCATAGTAATATCAAATTTCTATTTCGACTCAGTATTCAGTTTCAGAAACAGATTTTTATAACAGATATTAATCACATAGTAGCCTAGTAAAAACTCATGTAGTCAAAGTGTTAAATCCTTGTATTATCAGTTTACACAATATAGTAGGTATATTTAGATATAGAGAAATTTTCAAATTTTAGTATTTTAGGATTTTCAGATCTCAACAGTATTTTTAGAAGTATTTTTAGAAAAATATTCTCAAAAATATGTTTTTAAAAAACAGATCCAATGGCCCAACATGATTTTCAGTATAATTTCAGCATAATTTATAGCATAAAATTAAGCAGAATGAAGAAGTTATGATAACTTATAATAACTTATAATAAAACGAAGTAGAAGTTATCAGGTAAATTGATAAGTAATAGAAATGTCAAAATATACGATACTTAAGATATAAGTACATACAAAATAATATATATGTGACAAAATAAACAATTATATAAACTAAGCTATAAATAGAACAACAGATGAGAAACAGAGTAATTAAGAATTAGACGAAACAACTTCAAAATCACATAAAAACTAAGAACTCGTGACAAATTATAGAAGTATTTTCTGCATGATAAATAAATAAATAAATAAATATATATATATATATATATATATATATATATAAAAACAAAAACATAACCCGAAAGTCATATAAGATTCAAAATTTATTTACTTAGGTACTAGAAATCCAGATATTTAAGTGAAAGTAAAATATATATATATATATATATACTTATATATATATATATATATATAAAACAAAAACATAACGAAAATCATATAAAATTCAGAATTTGTTATGAGTACTAGAGAATTTAGATGCTAAATTAAGAAGTGAAAAGATAATGAATTTAGAAAAAGAAATTATATGTGTTAAGTTGTATTAATTTAGACCATTTTCATATCGTATTTTAATTTTTTTTGTAAAATAAATTTTTTTATTTTTTATTTTTAAATTTTGATTTAAACTTAGTTTCAATATTGCAACTACTAAGATTGCAAACACCTTGCACATGGCCTTAACTTGCTGAACTCATTGCGATTAATAAAACAAATTGATTGAAAGTTTTAAAACATACCCCTCGATCCAATTCTATGACCATCACCATCATTGCTAAAAATCACCTGGTACATTGCATAGGAATATGGCCAAGAATCAACCATTTCACGTTGCGATCTTTTTTCAAAATCACCTAAATTCAAGAGTTGACTAAAATATTTATATGATCTCTTTTTCAAACTTTTATTATCCTTCAGAAAGATATCAATTATCTCACAAACTTTTCATATTAAGCGGCAAGACCAGTAGTTAAGTCTAAATCAAAAAGCTAGAAACAGATTGCACAAGTACATGAATCATAATATTAGAAACAGAGGATATCCATGCATAACCAAAATTCTAACGAAAAAATTTTTGTATAAAAGAACAATTGGTGACAGAACTAACGCTACAGAAATACACAAAGAACCAAATGCTAGCCACTGAATTTTTTACACCGAAGGCAACACTCTTATACATATCCAATGGCTTGTTAACCAACCTCCGATGCACACATCATCGCTAGGCGGTCATCATCTACAACCTGTAACAAATAAAGTGGCTTTCTTCTGTATCTATCATGTATATTCTTACACTCGGTGCCAAGCAGATGCCGAAATCAAAGCCCTGTCTTTCCAACCCAACAACATAGCCCCATCAATCTCCACCAGGTTATAATGCTCTGAGTAACACCTCAGCAAGCTTTTAATCACAGTTGACATATGGGCTTAAAGGGCATTGCTGGAATCCTGCCATTGTAAACCTAGACTTCCATTTGCCAAAGAGTTCATGTCGCTCTACCCTCTCTATCCCCTCGCAAGCAATATCATTAACAATATCCCTGGCCAAACAATGTTGTTCTACATTGATTCGCTGCTTTTGGTTCCTTGGCATGGTCACATCAATTGACTCAAACATTGCCAAGTAGTAGTTCAGTGCTTCAATGAACCTAGGGAGGAATGCAGCAGTGTTCGTGTTTGATTCTTGCTCCACCAAGGTGACCACCTTTGGGTTAAGGGACTTTATCTTCCTCAAAAGCCCGTCCCTTGGGTTGTTCACATCAACACTTTCATCTGGGGTGTGGTGGAGCTGCAGAGGGAAGTTCACAGCAAGAGCCTCCCCAGGCCTTACATCAAGCATTTCCATGGTCACTTCGGGAGCAAAGACTGGTACTGGATGAAACTCAAGAGGAATTTTCAAGGCTGAAGAACACAAAATGTTCGAAATCAACCAAACCAAAATGTTGTGATGATTTTTTTTTATTTTGATATATAAATTGATTAAATTAAGTTTTAAACTAAAAATGTTGTGAAATATAGTGTATAATTTGGAAATAAGCCATTGAAATCATGCTATGCCATTGATTTTTTTTTTTTTTTTTTTGCTTTTGAAGTTCATGTTAATTAGCAGTTATTGTTATTATTTTTACAACGAATTTTAACATAAAAATTTATAATTGAATAGAAAAATACTTGAAGTTGAGAAGCAATTGAGCATTCCATCTATCAAGCAATTTGCATCTAATTCTATAAATATTTTATGAGATGGCCAAAATATCTTTAACCAAAAAATATATAAAATAATAATAAAAATATTACTAATATTAAATATTAAAAAATAACTGTCATCATCATTGGTAGAACACCGATAATAATGACCACTAAAAATATAATTAGGTGATAAAAAATGATTATCTGATTAATTGAGTGGTCAAATCTAGTCACCTCATAAGAGTAAGATAGCCAAATTTTACCATCTCGTTTTGATAAAAGTGATCAGATGTGACCACCTACACTATCATTAGTTGTCAAAAATGATTGAAAATGGCCGACCTTGTCTATTTTCGATCTTTTTCAACTATCAATGATGGTAGAGATTGTCAGATATGGTCACTCCGTAAATCAAATAACTATTTTTGATCACCTAGTTTGATTATCACTGTTAATTTTTAATTTTTATTTTTATTTTTTCAATTATTTTTAAATTTTATTTTATTATTATTTATATATATATTAATATTTTTTAGAGTTTATTTTATTATTTTTAAATTCTTTTTATTTGAAAAGATACAAATACTTATTTAGCTATAATATTTAATCATTAATGATTAAATTTAATTATTAATAGATGTTTAAATGATTAAAAATTGATAGATAAAAATTTATATTCATGATTGATATGGAGAATACAACACGGAAAATTGACAAAAATTGATACCTACAATACAACACGGAAAAAATCACACCCAGTATGCTAAAAGATGGAGAATA
>JAJEJH010002088.1:0-12109 GCA_026122585.1 Anacardium occidentale
CATCTGCTACCACTCTATCCAATGTAGTCACACCACATACATTCCCAGCTCAGCCACCAGCTAGGCTGCCCCCACCAAGTGGCTCACAGTTATCTAGTGTGCGTCATGGTTATGCCTTGTCAGTCCCCGTTGTTCGATCAGAGCAGGCGATCTCACACCTTCCATATGATCAACAAGCACCAAATACAACTCTTGAATGTGTGCAGCCTCCTGTGGAGGTTCAACATGTTCCACAGACTGCTCTTCCTTGTCGTAGTCCATATTACATTACACAAGCACACCAGCGTTACTTGCCTGACAAACCTTTGTTTGTACAGGATCCATATGGAAGGTACCCTTTTGTTTTCCTGTCCAGGAAGTTTTTTTTTTTATGTTTTATTTTTGTGTGTGTGCGCCATTGTTTTTCCTACTAATTATATTACAAAGAGTTGCTCTTTTCCTATGACTAGTATTTGATTTATGATGAAACTTTTATGTTCTTAATTGCAAACTACTGTAATTCCTTCATTAACCGATGTTGTTTGATGATCATGATTAATAATTTTTATAAGCAACCTTCTTGACATTTGCACTAGTACAGTCAGCTGACCCACCTGCATCATAATGGTTTCTGTTATTATCAAATTTCTATTACAAAAGTAGAAGCTTTGCATTTAATCAAATTTCTATTACATGTGAAAGCTTTGCATTTTCATTTAGTTGTGAGGCTGACATGCCTCTGAACTAAAATTTAATCATGGAAGGAGATTCAGTGTTTTATGGATCTACTAATTTTCTGACGATTTTTTCCACGCATAATTGATGTGTATTATGTTGTATTGTGCAGCTCCATTTAGGAAATGCTTCTTGAAATTAAGTGATTTTGTTTGGTCATGTTGACACAAATGCTTCCTCTTTTGGCTCTTTTAAAAGATGGCAATTTTTATTTTACTGTTTGTTTGTTTATAAACAAGTTAGAGGTGAATTGAAGTTGGTTTTTCTTGTTTGCTTCAGTTCATATGTCTTGTGGTGAGAATGGGATGCTGTGTGGTGGTTTTGAGTGCATATCATGGAACTGATTCAATTGAATGATGAGTTTGCTTAGGTTAAGTGGTTTGTTCTTCAAGCCTGCCTCATATTCCCATTTGTGTTTCAAAATGATTTGTCATTCACAATTCTAGCTTTGCCTTTATTATTACAGGTATGATACCTTGGATGCAATTCAAAGGGATCAAGCTGTCGGATATGGAGGTGAGAATCGGACATTACAAATGATGAGGAAGAGAGAAATTATTCTACATCCAGAAAATGTGGTTGATTACCATACTCGAAACCTCTCTCCAGCTTCAGCTTCACATGTTTCATTGCAAACACATCCACAAGGAGAGTTAATGTCTTACCAATCCCATTATCATATAACATCTAACAAAGGTCTTCGCCAAGCCTATGTCGAACCTCTTGAAGGGCCTACTTCCGGAAGATCTAGCCTGGTTGAAGCAAATGTGTCAACACATTCACATCGAGAATTGTCATCACCTTACCAACCTCAATACCTACATTCTGCACATGCTGATCCTCTTCAAAGGCCCGTTTCTGAAAGATCTAGCTTGGTTGAGGCAAATTTGTCAACACATTCACAGAGAGAATTGTCATTGACTTACCAGCCTCGTTATTCTTTTCGAGGAACAGCCCCGACTTATCGCTGATTGGGATTTGGTGGTGAGAGATTTGAATGGTTGGGTGAGTCGTCTTCTACTTGTAATGTTAAAGTTTAGCTTTCTTTTTGCAATTTAACTTGGGATAGTCAAAATGGAGGGTATCTGTAAAGGTTAAAAATCTTCCCACTAAATCGACTATGTTGACGATGCTTCAAATTTTAAGGGGTAAAACTTACTATTTTAAAATGTAGGACGTTCAGTGGACCTCGTGCGGATAAATCCGTTCTCTCAAATTACAATTTTGTGTCTTTTTCCCATATTTAGTGAATGGCTTGTTTTTTTCTTAAAGCTATGCCATGAATGAAAAATATAAAATGAATTTTCTTTGTGACAATCCTAGTGAAATAATATTTTACGTTTAGTAGTTAAATTAGGTTATGATGATTAACTATTCTTTTAATTGACGTTAAAAACGTACTCTTTGACCTTCTAAAGCTTTTCATAATCCCAAGTAGATTATCTAATTTTATACTTTTCCTTAAATGACAACATAAAAGTTATTATAAATATTGTTTTTGGTGAGCTGATTGGAAATTTATTGACTGTAGTTGTATGGTTTGCCATTGTTACCGGCAATGGTGGTCTGTGGGTGGATCTTGGTGGTGGTTATGAAGGTGGCATGTGGGTTGAAGATGCGGTTTTTTCCTTTTTTTCGCCTTCTTTTTTTTTTTTTAAATTTGTATATTTACATTAATTATCAAATTATATAGAATTTGATAGAGTACTTTCAATGATGAAGCAAGTAAACTTCTTCTTCCCTTTGTTTATCATTATTTTTTAAATAGTTATAGTTTAAATTATACTGAAATATTTTTTTTAACGAAACTAACCATTCTCATAACATAAGCAATGTTCAATTTTGTATAGTTGTTTGTTTTTTTATTGGTCTTGCAACTCCGATTCTGATAAAGCAATTCAACCACCCCTAGTCTTTAGTTCTGAATTCTTCAACAAGACACTTCTTTAACACTAGGATCTCAATTTGGTTATCCCTTGTCACGACAATACCATTAACATAAACTATTAGTATGATAACTTTTCTTTCTTCATTCTTCATACTTCATAAAACAAGGTGTGGTTAACTGTTGGAGCCAGAATGAACCATGCTTTACTAAATTTACCAAACCAGATTCTTGATGATTGTTTCAAATCATACAATTCCTTCTGTAATCTACACACTTTTCCAATTGTTTTCTGACACTCAAAACCTGGAGGTATTTCCATATACACTTCTTATTCAAGGTCTCTATGCAAGAAGGGGCTTTTACATTTCTCATCCAAGGTTAGCGGCACATCTGAGGACTATAACAAAGTTCATCATTACTACTATAGTAAATGTTTCTTCATAGTTGACTCCAAGGGTTTGTGAACCTTTTTGAAACAAGTCTTGCCTTGAATCTTTCAACACTCTCATCATCTCTGTGTTTTATGGTACATACCCACTTACATCCTACAAATTTCTTGCGCCTTTCCTAATGATACAACTTCTCGCACCTTTCCTAGCAGCAATTGGAGCATCAATATGAAGATTAGAATTTATTTCACTAGCATCCTCACTTAGTTGCAACTTTTAGGTAGTCTTTTTCCTTGTTGAGTACGTAAAAAACTATTGAGGACCCTTCTCCTCGGATTCCTTTTCTTGAGTACCATCATCCTTGAATCTTTTGATAGCATATTCACTTTTTCCAGATTCATCATCTAATACAACAACTTTTTATTAATGGCTTACGGATAAAAAGAAAGCCGAAGAAGACTCTTCATTACTTTGATTCTTCCCCGAAGAGGTTTCTTAAAATAGTTTCAAGTAGCTTTCTTTTCATGCAAACTAACATCCATGTTAACAAAATATTTTTTTTATTGGTGGATATTCTTTCTAAGTAGTCAAATACTTCACAACTATACTTCCGAGTGCTCTAGGATCCAACTTGCTCAAGTTTGGCTAGTAGTCTTTAGCAAAGCACATTTATCATAAAGTCTTGGGACGAGTTAGATAAGAATTTGATCCTTTAAATAATTCCAAAAGAGTTTTGAATTCCATTGTTTTTAGAGGTATTCAATTTATCAAATAAGGTTGTTAAGAGTGCATTTGTCCAATATTCCTTTGGAACCTTCATAGTGAACATCAAAGATCTACCTATTTCATAAATGACAGTTTTTTCTAACCAACATAACTAGTTTGATGAACTATTCTATTTTCCATCAAATAGTATTAAAACCTTTTTACTTATAATCCAATCCTATCATTTAAAATACATATTTTTGAATTAAATAGTCTTTGTCAACTTGTGAAACATTTTAAAGAAGGATGGCGCTTCATTTTTTGAATTAATTGGATACATCCAAGTGGATGTACTAAAACACCGAGTCTTACATCCAACTGGTTCTACTCAAACACCTAGGTTCACAATTCTACTTGGTCCTCATACATCTAAATGAATTATCATAGAATGATCTAAACCTTCGTTAAAGGCAAAAGAGTAAGAAGTTCATGTAAGCTTTGCTAGCTTACAAGCATCACAAAAAAAATTCTTAAGGTTGCTTCTTTCGACTAGGTTAGGTTACAATTTTTCAAGGACAAAAAAGAATGGATGCCTTAGCATTTTTTGTCACCTAACAACTTCCTTTCTCGTGTCATCCTCTGCTTGAATCTAAAGGGTTGATGTGTTATTTCCAAAATCCAATTCCAACGAATATAAACCATTTTGGATGCTACCATAGCCAATCATCCTCAAACTTAAATCTTAAAGTATATAATGTTATAGAAAAAACACTTATAATTTAAAATTTGTTTAAGAGAACTAATCGATAACAGGTTATTAGGATATTTCGGAACATGAAATATTGATGACAATTTTAACAATGGAGTATATTTGTACAAATAAAATAGCCCATTCATAAGAATAGTAAAAGGTTGCCTCTGTGGTATTGATCATAGAATCAACTATATATAAAAATGATGAGATATTCTAATTCTAACCAATTAGTTCTTGTTGCCTTCAACAACAAACATGCATGAATTGTTTCATGAATTATGTGTATGTACGTATATACATACATATATGTATATATATGTATGTATATACATACATACATATATATATATATATACACACACACACACACATATATATACATAAACATACATACATATATATATATATATGTATGTATGTATGTATATATACTATATATAACTATGTATGCGTATATATATATATGTATGTATGTATGTATATATATACATATATATACATACATATATATATATATATATATATATATATATGTATATATATGTATATATTTATCTGCACATGTGTGTGTGTGTGCACACACACACACATACACACACACACACATATACATACATACGTACATACGTACGTACACACATACACACACACACACACACACACACACACACACACACATATATATATATATGACTCTAATTTTCCTTACAAGTGGTAAGAAAAGGTTATCTAGTTTGTCTTAACATGAGACGTTTTCCTATATATTCTTCTAATTTATTTACCAACTCATTTTGATTATCATCTTAATCTCACTCTCTCTCTCTCTCTCTCTCTCTCTCTTGTTAATTTCTTATATAAGGAATTCACCAACTTCATGGTTTAGTATGTAGGTTGGGTTCTTATAGTTCACTAATTGTACCAAACTAAAATTAGACATGGATGAGATGTGTCGCTTCGAAGTAAGTTTATTATTTCCAATTTCTCTATTTTTTAAATAAATAAGATATAGAAAAGATTGTTCTTTTTATAATAGAGGTTTCCTTTAGATTTGTTTAAGAAGTTATATTCTGTTATTTGCAAATGTCATATTTAGTGATTAGAATCAACCTCTAAATTCTAGTGATTAGAATTTTTTTCATCATATTCAAGAATTAATAATAGTATAAAATTTAACATCTTCTAATTATCTATCTACATATATGACATTTAAAGACACAAGTGAGTTATTAATATTAGTATGAAAAATAACATCTACCTAAATTTGTAAATTCATGCATGAAATTTTTTATATTCAATTAGCTACTAATGCATATGTGGAATTTAAACTCTAAACATGGTTTTATTTATGCAACATTGTTTTATCTTTATATAGATAGAATTTAGAGACAAAACTAGTGGAATTACACTATTCCAATATTGGATTTTGATATAATTTCAGTCAAAATCGCATTGATCCAATGTCATTTCTTGTTGATGCTATGATATAATAATTGTAGTGTTGATAAGAAACAAGCCATGGTTATTAAAAGCTAGTCGTTGTAGCTAAACACACCTATTTCATTCACTCATTATCTTTTACTACGTAGTAAAAAAAATTATAAAGGTTCTAAAGCCTGTTGAAGTCGTAAGCCTCTATGAAAGAGGATAAGATGCTTTTTCAACAAGTGATTAAAAGATAACTTGAACATAAAGAGAAATTAACATAATTCCAAGTGAAGAAGCAAGCCAAACTGCATTTGGCAGCCCTACATAGCTAGCTAGACATGAGCAGAGTGAGTCACCTTTTATACTCATAGCTTTCTCAAATTAATCTTCACAATAAAAAAAATGTACACAAATAGTGTGTTTTAGCCAACACAAGATATAATTGGTAAAACCACTTAATTGTCACTGTATGCATACACTACAAAAAAAATTATATGAATGTACTAGCTTTGCTTTTACAACCACTTCTTTATACATTGGCACAATTTTGACAGACTTACGCTCACCCTCAAGTAATATATGTTTTTACTGAGAAACTGATAAAAAATAACACATACTTTATGAAATATCATTAATAAGTGAAAAATTAGCAAAATTACTGGATTCAATATCAAATTTCAACACTTCAAAAATTTCACCCAAACCAGCCTTCCAATTGGTTGGAATTCTATCAACAAACTATAGCCAACAAACTTGTTCAGAATACTAACCTTGCTTCAAGAGGGAAGGCAGTAACGACATGGGGAGGTGACTGTAAAACCTGACCATGATAGATAGTGGTGCTAAGGTGGTGTGCTTGACCGATAAATGAGCGAAGGAGACACAATTTTAGGAAAAGCAGCTGCCAAGGTGCGCATTTGTGGCAGAAGCGAAAATGAGAGGTGGTTTATGTGATAGAAGAGAAAAGTGAGTGGGTAAGGAAAAAATTCTAAGATTTAGGGAAAATGATAGACCTTTTGTGGCATTCTAAGTTCCTTTTTATCAGCATTTAACAAAATGCCACTATAAACTAGTACTCTAGTAGGACATAGAATAAATGATGTTAAAGCATTGGTAAAAGATAACACTGAAACTTTTAGTGGCATTTGTACAAATTCCATTAATAAACCATTGATAAATGTCACTTTTGTTATACTGATTCTAAATTTGAATACTATGTTTGATGTTGTTGTGTGTGCTATTCATGTTTGATCTTCACTACATTGATGGTAAAGCATGAGTAAGATATTAATGAAGCTTGATTAATGTTAATTAACAAGAAATTCAAACAGATTTAACAGTTTATGGATGAAATATTTAGATTAAGGTTAATTGAACATGAAATGAATATGTTATGCATAAATCTTGTTGGAAGCCACTCTTAGGTACATATCTTGCTTAGATATGTAAATATTGATTATATTTATTTGAAATAAAAGTGAAGAATTAAAGTAAAATCATGCTTAGGATGTTTTGAATCTTGATTAAAGATATAAAGATATAAAGATATATGTATGATAAGATAATGATGTATTTATGCTTAATTGTTATGTTTTGCTACTGTAATTCATGTTTAATTATGTCTATATAATTTAAAATGTTGTATGTTAAGATTTGGTTATGGAATGATGTGGATCGATGGCTGTTTGGCCAAGATCCAAAAGTGTACAACATGATGCATGACTCTATGTGTGATGACACATGACTTGTAGTCATATCTACAGTGTCAAGGTCATGCATTTGATGCATGCACAATTGTGTAATGTGATAGAAGTCTTATTGGTAGCACAACCATGAGATATTGAGTCATGTTCATATACATATGTTAATTGAACGTATAGTGTGGAATTTAGGAGGGTCATAATTGTGCAACTTTAAGATACACAACCGTGCAACATGTGCATAATAGAAAGTTAATTAAGAATAAAATTATCAAGCCTTAAACTTAATAATAGTGTAAGAATTAAAATTTAAAGCATAATATGCATTTCATGAAATGCCAAAATAATGTTTTAAGAAAATAAAAAAAATGTTTTATAATCTTTGGATCAAATATGTATATTTTTGGAAAAGTTAAAAAATTGATGTTTCAGCCATCTTTTTTAGGGTTAGACTGAAGAGACACTTATGAGTTTGCACACTCATTAGAAATTAGGAAACCGACATCTATTAAATATTGGATATTGTTTTTAGACTAAGTTCGTTAGAAATTAAGTATTGATCGTGCATAAGGTAGGATTAGATTGAACTCACATGGTTAGGGTGTTGAATCCTTATATTCCATCAATTTTGATCAATGCAAGTATTTTTATGATGATTTATGAAAAGTTAAGGAAACTATTTTACGTTGAGATCACTAGATCGATCAAGATAAGTTTTTTTATGAGATTTTTGGTTTAAACAAGAAAATTTTGAAGAAATTTTAAGAAATAAGAGCCTTTGGGCTAAGTCAATTTTTCAACATGGTTTTAGCATGACATACATATTATAGCATTTATGATTATGAGAAAAGAATTAAGATAAAATTTAAAAGATAAGAAGAAAAGAAATAAAAATATTAAGATAAGATGAAATAAGACTTATGAACTAAGTCATTAAGAAGTAAAAGATTTAAGAATTAAGATAAGATTTCAAGGTAAGGGTCATGTATTTAAGAATTAAGGTTTCATTCTTTATCTTCTAGGTAGTTATATTCAAGAGGTTACCATATCTTGAGACTATGTACAAATGTTAATAGTTCATGTTTAGTTTCATATTTTAGTTCATGTATCAGTGTATGTTTCATGTACAGTTTATGTTAATACAACTAATGTTTTCAAAATAATTTTATGATTCATGGTTTGTAAATATTTCCAATTTCGCATATGCTTAATAAAAATAGGTATTTTAGAAATATGAGCAATGTGAATATTTATGATTTTAGTTCTGTATCAGTATAAGTTAAGATTAGGTAAGTAAGTGTTGTGATGCTATTATATTTATATAAAAAAAAATGTAATAGTATTATAGAAGATCCTTAAGATATCTCAAAAGTAAAATCAGGTAAGAGGTGGGGAATGGTGAAAACATGTCTTTATGGTTGAACAATTGACACCCTATTGGGCCTCTTAGAGATCATTTTGGCAATAGGATCATTTACGCTTCTAGATTGAATCGAATAAGACTTTACGTAAATCAATCAAATTTGTAGTTTTAATTTAGATTAGGATTTTATAGTTTTAGTTTCTATAAGGTTATAATTTGATAGATCTAGGGTTGTGGTTTTGTAGACTTAGTTTCTATAAGGTTACAATCTAGTTAAAATACAAAAACCTTTCTAGCTTTTTTGGGAAATTAATCGATTCGAGTATAGGAAGTCTTTGAGACTGTGGGTCTACGTCAAGTGGTATCTGAGCAAGGCTCTACTCAAGTTCTTTTATCTATCCTTTATATATATATATATTTTTGATTTTGTTTGTTCTAACAAAAAAAAGCATGCCTTTGCTTTTTTGTTTTTGTTTTTGTTTCATGTTATTTCATGATCACAATTGTATTTCTTGTTTGTAGTTGTTTATTGTGTCATGTCATATATATGTAAAAAAATATTATTTAATAGTTTTATCGTAGCCAAAAATTACAATTTATTGTATTGTTGCTTGAATTCGGTTGGAAAAAAGTTGTGATTACTTACTAATTTAAAAAAATGCAATAGTGAAAAAAATAGTAGTAAAAAAAGTCCAACAAGTCATTGAAAAAAAGGAGAGAAACCGAAAAATATTTTATTTGGCTAGTGGACTGTTCTTTGACTTCGAAAGTCGTATTGATATACATCTTGTTCAAAATTTCATACACTGCAAAATTTCCATTTGAATTTTCTTTCATAAGTCTTTTGCTTCCTCTCCAATCATTATAGTTTTGTTGTTTATTTTTTGGACTTAGCTTTGTTTTCTTTCTAGCTGTAGAATTTGTTGCATATATCCTATTGAATCTTTATCTTAAAAATTCTGATTTTTAGTTATGCAATAAGTTGATTGTATTTTTGTTTACGTTGAATTTGATTATTTAAATAACATATTGGAGCACTTGTAAGGCTAATTGTGTGTGTTGTGTGAAACACATGTGAGGTATATTTGAGTATTGAGTGAACACTTGGGAGGTTTCTTAGAGTGTTTGAATGAAACACTTGTGACATTTAATTTGTGTTTATGTGTGACAACGGTTTTTATTGCACTATGTTAGGTGTTCAACTTTGCTTTTTGTTTGGTTACCCTAAACGTGACCAAGAGAACACGCATGATTAAGATTTTGGCCTATCATAGAGTTTTTGAAATAAAGTTGCTACTTGGGGATTGCCTCAAGAAAGATGCATCGGTAAGGATGAACAACTTCATGGATTCCTTGTAGAGAATCAAACCATACACACTTGCCTAATGGATAGGTTTGGTAAGTTAGGTACGATGTAAGAAGGTATTAGGCACTTACAATGCTCAGCCTAAAGGTTGACTTCTGCTCAGGTGGTTCGTTTGAAATTGTTTACCAAGTTGATTATATTCCCAATTTTATTAACAAGCAATGTGGTACAAAAATTTAGCAAGATCTACCTCTAATGTCCTATCTTACAACACTATAGACTGTCTCACCAATATCTGATTACTAATCACCACAATACCATATGAAAACTCATTACTAATACTATGATCAACCACAAGAGGATTCAAAACTCAAGCTATTTATAATATTCTTAGCAATAAAGCAATATGTAGCACCATAATCAACTAAAACAAATAAAAAAGTTTCATGAAAGAGTAACTTACCAATAACAACCATTAATGCTAAAAGAAAAGAATATATACGTTTGTAAGGTTAAGAAACGCTTATTGAGTGACTTGTCACTCATTCCAAAATTTTCCTTTCCTTGTAGATTATGTTTAAATTGTTGAGGGGTGCTATGAGATGGCTTTGGACGAGATATTATCTTTTTATCTATATAGTTTTATGATGTATTTTGTGTAGTCATATTTTATGAGTACCATGACTTGAGTTTAAAAACAGTTTTTCCTATTATGGTTTTAAACATTTTTATACATTGATAATACATGAGGTTTTAGTAAATAATGATCTATGTTTTATCCTTCTGTAATAAATGAATGAATGTATGTTTTAAGCTTTTGCAAAGTAAGTGTGTTTAAGTATGTTTTTGATTCTATTATATATTAATAAGTGAAAAAAATAATATATAGTAGTATTAAAGGCAGGTTCCTTCGGACACTAAAAAAAATATTGATTTGCCCCTACTTGAAAATATTAAGTTACACCTATTATGAAAATCGCATAAACCCCACTAGGCATTATGCCAACCAATTTGCTCCCATTAGGTTTAATGCCTCCAAAACACCATTTTGATGAACAATGTGGAGAGACATGATTTTGACCCAAAATCAACACTTTTTAAGCCCACTATGGAAGATCTGACCTAATGGGTAAGTGTCATATGTTTTACAATCAAAGTCATCTATGAAGCTCAAGACTAACCCATTACTTCAAGTAACAACCTAGCTTTACATGCTTTTGAAGGCCCAAAATTGAATTTAAGGCATTCGGGCTTTAGTCTATTTACTTGGGTTCTATAATTGATATGTTATGTATTTTTAAGGTGGTTAATTTTTTTTTGTTATCCTTGTTAAGCATGTTATGTATTAATTGTCATCTTATGTTGTAGACCATATATAAGGCTCTTTTCGCTGTTGTAACCCTAGAGTTGTTAATAAAAAAAAATGAGATTAGAGAGAACATTGTTTTTCTTCTTCACCCTTAACTTTTATCCAAGTTTGGCCATAGTTTGATGATGGTAACCCTTGCTAGTAACTTGGTGGTGGATATGTCCTTTATCTATATCTTTATGCTTGGTGTTTGGTGATGCGTTAAAGTTTAAACTCTAACTTCCTAGTTCAAAGTAATAAGGGAAGTATTCAGGGTTGTCGTATTCACAGGATTGCGTAAGTAATTACTAAGATGACACTACTCCTAACTCTATCTAAACTATCAAATATGAATCGAAAATAAATCTAAAACTAAAATCAAATTAAAATCACATAATTAATAAGCATGCCTAGGTAAATCAAATAACAATAAGTGAAATGATGCTAAGACTTTTTTCTTTTTGGTAATAAATGATGCTAAGACTTTGGATTCACTAATTCATTACAATATAGGTTT
>JAJEJH010002089.1:0-11926 GCA_026122585.1 Anacardium occidentale
AGAGCTAGAGCAGAGAGAGGCGGAGCTGATATTCCCAGAGTTGGTGATAGAGCACCTGAGGGAGGTGTCGGTCCTCCAGGAGTAGGCGGAGGCAGAGCCAGAGTGTATGCAGTCCGCCAGGAGCAGGCAGAGACCATTCCCCATACGGTTACCGGTCAGTTACTTTATTTTGGTACTCCTTTATTTGTACTTGTTGACTGTGGAGCCACACACAGCTTTGTATCATGGAGTGTAGTGGAGAGATTAGGGGTTGACCCTAGTGTGGCTAGTAGGAGTATCCATGTAGAGATGCCAAATGGGGGATTTGTTTTGAGTGATAGAGTCCTCCTAGATCAGGAGATAGAGGTTATGGGTAAAAAGATGATGATTGATTTGATTCTGCTGGAGTTGGCAGATTTTGATATGATATTAGGGATGAATTTCTTGGGGAAATATGGTGCTGAGATAGATTATGGAAGGAAGAAGGTGAGATTGCACATAGGCCCTGATCAGTTTGTGTTTGGTGAGGGCAGAGTTAACAGTCTGATGATCTCCAGTGTTCAAGCGGGTAGATTGTTGAGACAGGGTTGTATTGGATACTTGGCCAATGTTGTTTGTAGCAGTTCAGTGGGTCTGAGTATCGAGGAGGTGCCAGTAGTCAGAGAGTTTCCAGATGTCTTTCCAGACGAGTTGCCAGGGTTACCTCGAGACAGAGAGTTGGAGTTTAGTGTTGAGCATCTTCCTGGTACGGCTCCAATCTCTAAAGCTCCGTACCGGATGGCTCTAACTGAGCTTTAGGAGTTAAAGAAGCAGCTTCAGGAATTGACAGATAAGAGATTCATCAGGCCCAGTTGTTCACCTTGGGGAGCTCCGATTCTGTTTGTTAAGAAGAAAGATGGGTCGATGAGGATGTGTATCGACTACAGGGAGCTGAACAGAGTGATAGTGAAGAACAAGTATCCCCTGCCCAGGATTGATGACTTATTCGATCAGTTGAGAGGTGCAGCTGTGTTTTCGAAGATTGACTTGAGATCTGGGTATTATCAGGTCAGAGTGGCAGACAAAGATGTTCCCAAGACAGCTTTCAGGACTAGATATGGGCATTATGAGTTCGTGGTCATGCCATTTGGGTTGACTAATGCCCCAGCGATCTTTATGGATCTGATGAACCGGGTGTTTCATGATTGCTTAGACCGGTTCGTGGTGGTTTTCATTGATTACATTCTGGTGTATTCTAGGAGTGTGGCAGAGCATGAGGAGCATCTCAGATATGTGCTTCAGAGGTTGAGAGACAGACAGTTGTATGCCAAGTTCTCCAAGTGCGAGTTCTGGCTTGACAGAGTAGCATTTCTGGGTCATGTAGTTTCAGCAGACGGTATTTCAGTGGATCCCAGTAAGGTAGAGGCTATTTTGAGTTGGCCAAAGCCAAAGACAGTGAAGGAGATCAGAAGTTTCCTTGGGTTGGCAGGTTATTACAAGAGATTTATAGAGGGATTCTTTAGCCTAGTGAGGCCTCTCACTGCCTTGACTAGGAAAGAGGTTGCATTTGTGTAGACATATGAGTGCGAGACACGTTTCCAGGAGCTTAAGCAGAGATTGACTAGTGCTCCGGTTTTAGCACTACCTCAGGAGGGAGTAGAGTTTGATATCTACACAGAAGCGTCCCATCAGGGGATTGGGGCAGTTTTGATGCAGAGTGGTTGGGTCATTGCCTATGCCTCCAAGCAATTGCGTGATCATGAGTTGAGATACCCTACCCATGATTTGAAGTTGGCAGCAGTTGTTTTCGCCCTGAAGATTTGGAGACACTATCTTTATGGAGTCAAGTGTAGCATTTATTCAGATCATAAGAGTCTGAAATATTTCTTCACCCAGAGAGAACTTAATATGAGACAGAGGAGATGACTAGAGTTGGTGAAGGATTATGATGTTGACATCAGATATCATCCAAGGAGAGCCAATGTAGTAGCTGATGCTTTGAGTATGCGTGTAGCCTTATCGAGTCTTTCAGTTCAGAGAGAGTTGCAGTATGAGATTGCCAGAGAGCAGATTGAGATAGTTGCTGCGGGATTCTCCAGATTACAGATCAAATCTTCTCTGTATGATGAGATCAGAGAGTGTTAGATGTCAGATGAGTGGACTCAGAGTATGCTTCAGAGGATGTCAGAGAGAGCAGTGCCAGACTTTGAGTTCAGAGATGGGATCTTAAGATTCAGAGACAGAGTATGTGTGCCACAGAGTTCAGAGTTGAGACAGATGATTTTGTCAGAGGCACACAGTACGATGTATTCAACACGCCCAGGCAGTACAAAGATGTATCAGGATCTCAAGAAGAGTTTCTAGTGGTCGGGTATGAAGAAGGACATAGCAGACTTTGTTTCTAGATGTCTGGTATATCAGCAGGTTTAAGGCAGAGCACCAGAGACCCTCAGGTTTACTTCATCCCTTGAGTATTCCTGAGTGGAAGTGGGAAGATATTTCGATGGATTTCATTTCTGGTCTTCCCAGAGTTCAGAGAGGATTTGATGGTATTTGGGTGATTGTGGACAGGTTGAGTAAGTCAGCTTATTTTCTGTCAATTAGACAGAACATGTCTACAGATCAGTTGGGGAGACTGTACATCAGAGAGGTAGTCAGACTTCATGGTGTTCCCAGGACGATAGTTTCAGATAGAGACTCCAGATTTCTGTCAGTTTTCTGGAGATCATTGCAGAGGGCCTTGGGGACCAGATTGCAGTTTAGTTCAACTTATCATCCTCAGACAGATAGCCAGACTGAGAGGGTGAATAAGATTCTGAAGGATATGCTCAGAGCTTGTTGTATGGACTTCCAGACCGATTGGGCAGAGTTGATTCCCCTCATGGAGTTCGCGTATAATAACAGTTATCAGGCGACTATTCAGATGGCTCCATTTGAGGCATTGTACGATCAAAAGTGTAGATCTCCTCTTCATTGGGATGAGGTTGGAGAGAGGGATTCTCTGGAGACAGTCATGGGCCCAAAGATAGTTCAGGGGATGATTGAGTAGATCCGGATCATCAGGCAGAGGATGAGACAGGCCCAGGATCGACAGAAGAGCTATGCAGACCTGAGACGCAGAGAGATTGAGTTTGCAGTAGGCGACAGAGTGTTTCTGAGAGTTGCTCCATACACGTATGTTCTCAGATTTGGCAGAAAGAGGAAGTTGGCCCCTAAATTCATTGGTCCCTATGAGATACTTGAGAAAGTGGGGGACAGTTGCCTACCGATTGGCTTTGCCAGCTAGCATGGACAGGATTCATAATTTTTTCCATGTGTCTCAGTTGAGGAAGTATGTGGGGGATCCATCTCATGTGCTTCAGTTTTCAGAAATAGAGTTGGCAGACGATTTGAGCTACCAAGAGCTGCTAGTGCAGATCCTAGACTTCAAGATTAAAGTCCTCAGAAACAAACAGATTCCTCTAGTGAAGGTCTTATGGCGCAGTCAGAGAGTGGAGGAAGCCACTTGGGAGGTAGAGTCTGAGATCAGGGATAGATTTTCAGAGTTATTCAGGTAAATTTCGGGGTCAAAATTTTTATAAGGGGGGAGGAAATGTAGCATCCCAGGTTAGAAAGCCCTTAGAGGAAGAGTTTTGGGGTTAGAAACGAGATTCAGAGAGAGGTTGGGAGTCTAGTAAAGTTCAGGGGTGAGTTAGAAGTTTTCAGAGCTGTGTGGCTTTCGTTTGAATCCTTTCGGAAGAATTCGAGCAGGTGAGTAAGCGGGAAATGAGTAATACTCATTTTCCCTTGTGCACGCCCGTGCACCCTTGATGCACGACCGTGCGTGGCATAGTATATAAAGAGAGCCGTGAGAAATTAGTTTCTTTTCTCACCGCTTTGCATTTTTAGCCAATTCTCTCTTCCATTTCAGTTCCTCCCATCATTAGAGAAGAGAACCAGCAACAAGTAGCTCCCAATCCGATGAGAGAGTAAAGAGAATAGTTGTTTGAAAAGTTTTCAGAAGCATGGCAAGAGGTAAGTGTCCTTTCACTCCTTCTCGCAATTTCCCAGCATGTTTGATGAGTTGTGGTGCTTGGATGAATGTTATATATGTTATATGATGATGGTTGATGTGTGAAATACTTATTCTAGCCATCCTTGATCCATGCATGTGGTTGATCATGTTTAGTGAGAGAAACTTGGCATGCTTGCATGGTGGATTGATGTATACTTGATGCATGTTGCATTTGAGGCTTGAAATGTGTTGTTTGTGGTGCTGGGAATGTGTCATTGAAGTGTTATTGCAATTGAGTGTGAATTGGCATGAGTTTAAGGCAAATTTTCGGCGGTGCTCTTGTTGAAGAACAAGACGCACGGCTGTGCGCCTGCATGGCACGGCTGTGTGCCTTTGTTTTCCCAGATGCACGCCCGTGTACATGCTGTGTGCACGGCTAGAAAATGCACCTGCACGCCCGTGTGCCCGCACACGCACGCCCGTGCATGTGCTTTCAGTGGAAAGTTTTCAGAATTCCAGTAGCTTGCACGGTCAGGCGCACGACCAGCACACGACCCCGTGCGTCCTGGCTCACACCCGTGCACTTTTCCCGCACGCCCGTGCACTAGCAGATTTTCAGAAAATGATTAATTATTTGTTTAATTAAGCATGCGAATTCAGAATAAAGGCTAATGGGCTTTAGATAAGCATCAGATGAGAATGAAATCAGATAATAAGTTGCATATGCATATCATAGCATTACATGTAGCTTCAGAAAGGATCAAGGGATCCGAATTCAGCAGTATCTAGTATTCAGAACCTGATGTACGGGTAAGAGTATAGGGTGAATACAAGGGGGCATCTGTGGGACCCAGCCTTCTGACACCAGTCAGAACGCTCAACAGTATTTCAGATTCAGTTTCTGACACCAGTCAGAATACTCAGCAGCATTTCAGTTTTACCATCTGGCACTAGTCAGATTGGGCAGCAGTAAATTCAGATTTAGCTTTCTAGCCAGTAGCTAGACTGTTCAGCCCACATGGCTAGGATGTCGAATCCTTGTATTCCACCAAGTCTGATCAGCACAGCAGGTACCTTCGGGTACAGAGAGGTATTCAGATGCATGCATCCAGTATTTTCAGTTAGCATGACATGACATACACATCATGACATGTATAAATATGATATTCGTAAATGAATGTGATTCAGATATTCAGTAATCAGTTTCCAGATTCCAGCAAGCGCATAGATGTATGATTAGGGCCAAGGCCCAGGTATGTTTGATTATTGTGATTGCTTGTGCTTGTTTGGGTATTGAGGGAAGTAAGGAGCGCTTACTGGGTGATCTTTATCACTCATCCCTCTCTTTCTTCCATTCTTTCAGGTGTTCGTGCTGTTTCTGAGGAGCGGGTGGTTCGGGGCTGACAGAAGAGGGCCCACACCGTGATCTCAGTTTTGTATATTCAGTTTTGGACCTGTGTGGTCATTTTGTATATGCTTTTGTACTTAGATGTAAATGAACAGTATAGGTTTATATGATATAGGCCTGTGGGCCTATTGTACAGAACAATATGTATATTTCAGATGTATGTATTCCAGTTTCAATTTTCGCATGTGTAACTCGAATTGTGTAGCAGGTTTCAGGAAGTTTATTTACTTTTCGTAGGATTCCTGTCGCGGGTACCCATATTTTCAGATGATTAATAAATAGCCCTCTCAGTTTTCAGCAGCAGGGGTACTCGTGGCGACGGGTCTTACACTCTGTCGCCTATATTTCAATATCAAACAAGTTCTTATCACTAGACATATATTTAGCAAATTAGGATCATGCACCAATGTAATAAAGCCACAGTACATGATGGTATAAAACATATAGCAATACACAATAATTACAAGGATTCATAATGATAGTGGAAATGACAATTGCAAGAACAATATATGTACATGGCCTAGGATCTGTAATGCCTCCATGCTAGATGTGTAGTATGACATATTAGGTCTTAAAGCCCGAAAGAAACATATTAATTTTTTTTTTCTAAGTACCAGTTTCAAAAACAAACAAAAAAAAATGAGAAAGTTTCAAGCCACTGAATTATAACCTTCAGTTTAAGATCTCCCCCAAAAGCACCACATCCCTATTTCCCAATCACAATCCCTACATATTCCATATAGTTTTGAAACTAACTACTCTTTTGGTAAGAATTTCTTAGCATTAAAATTAAAGTGACAGATGTTGCTTCATTTGTTTCAATGGCAGTTGAGGAAGTTTCATGTAACTATTAAAATGATAATTAAGAAAAAAAAATAACATTCTTTGAACACTAATATAGCAGCAAGTTCACTTGATTCTACATTTCCACAGCTTCCTCTTTGCCTATCTCATCTTTCTTCTTGCACCATTAGCCTAAAAACACAATATGTACCTCTAACAAAGCTCATGATTAGATTGAAAATTAATATAGCCATTCAAATAAAGTAGCAAATATCAACATTTGCAATTTCTTTATCTAGCTCAGTATTTTCCAAGTTCAAACAGAAGGCATCAAATATTTACATACTTTAGCTCACACTTTCCTAAGAAACAAACAAGAAAAAAGACATTAAAATACATAAACAAAAACCAAAGCCATATATAGTGGTATCCTTTAGATTTACCAGTCTCATAGTCCAAAATCACTCTAGTTGAAATGAGAAAAGGCTAATAAGCATTTTTGCCAAATGAAAACTAAATCAACCTGATCCACAGTATGCAAACCAAGTAAGGAAAACAACGAAGGCAACAATATGAAGTATACAAACCAACCAACAAAATCAACTTTTAGATCATTTGGTAAATCATTCGTCTAGTCCATCAATCCTCTGCCAAGTAAACCTTCTTAATCTCATTCTCAATCTACAATAATCAAAGAAAAAATAATCAGGTTAGTTAGTTAATCCATTAGACAGTAACAATTATATTATAAATTAAACCACTACATAAGGAATTATTATAATTTGACATGCCTTAGTGGGATTTGTAATATTATGTATGACTCTAATCCAATCACTATCACATGTAAGCATTCTTACAGTTTTAGGTGATAGAGATGCCCTATATAGGTCAATAACCCTATTATTAGCATTGAAAGTGCTTTTTGAAGCAACTAAGGAGATTGGAATTACTAGAATTTCGCAACTATACAAGACAAGACTAGGTATTCATGTTGGTTAAGTTGTGACCATGCCAAAACATGGAAAGTACTTAAAGCTTTCTTAAGTTTATCTTCAAGATATATATCCAGTTCTAATTTATCAGGCATGACTTGCTTCATCTTCATCTTCTCCAGGTGCCAATCCTACCATGATGGAATTTTTTGGCGTGATGATGATGTGGTCTTTCTACTACCACCAAAGGTCAATGATGACTTGCTTTCTAGAATGGTTAGTTAACAATAATAATTTAAAAATAATTATATTACAAGAAATAATCAAGTTTGGAATATATTAAATAACCTTACTGATCGATGAGTTTGATTGAGTTTGGGAGACAATGGTTAGATCTTTCCGATAAATAATGTCCTTAATTCGTGGAGCATTTTTCAGATATTATTAATCTCCTCGCTTACTTGATACTCACCATATATCAATGAGAAAGCATATTGTATAAACTTAAATTTAACCATCTAATAAAAGTACAAATCAATCATTAGAAGATTTAGAATAGTTTAGTCTAGAAGTGTGTTGGCAAGTGACATGAGCAAGTTCACATGTCCCTAATATTTGTCAAATTTTGATTTCATGCTCGCAATCATGAGAGCCACATTGGCATTGGCATCCAATTCTCTATCATTCAATATCTTCTTTATTTTAAAAACTTCAAGGAAACACAAATTTATAATAGGGTACTAAGTCCTCGAAACAATCTCTGTAACATCATTGAAAATCCTCAAAAAATGCATATACAACTAGCCTATCCTACTCTTTCAAAGAGGGGAAAAATTTCAGGAATGTTTCATCATTATAGGCATATCATGGGAAAACATCATGGAAACTCAGAGCAATCTTTAACATTTGGTACGTGTTGTTCCATCGAATTAGACAATTAAGAATTAATTTTCTCTGGTGTACACCACATATTTGACAAATACAAGTGAAGGTCTTCTGTTTCACCCCACTTGCCCGTGTATACTTCACACCATCTCTTATTTTGTCTATGATGTTCCTTATTATGCCTATGACGTCTTGTACAAGAAGGTTGATAATGTAAGCCATATAGTAAACTTGGAAGAGTCGACCACTAGCCACTAATGACAGTTTCATATCAAATTTCTCTTTCAACAACCTTATGCATGCATCATTGGTTTTGGCATTATCAATAGTGATTTGTGCACCTATAAATTTAATTTAATTTTAAACCACACATAGACAAATAATTAGAAAATAGAAATAATAAAATAATAGGCAAATATGAATTTATAGTATTATACTGTACTACACCTTTTTATGTATTTCCCATTCATTGAAATAGTTGTACAGTGCCATTACAATGCTTTTTCTTGTCCTGGGAGAAGGCACATGTACAAGGCTCAATACTCGCTTTTGTAAGGTCCATGTGTTTATGTCCATCCAATACATAGTTATTACCATGTACTCTATATTTTATGCATTTGACTTTCACAAGTCCGTTGTCAAACTTATTATGTGCAGACAATCCAACTCTTTCTTAATTTTTGCACTTTTACTTGAACCATTCGTTCACAATCAAGCTTCGCTCGTTTTTATCCTTTTTTCTTTTTTACAATGGTTTCAGGACTGAGCAGAAAAAATTAAATAATTGAGTCTTAACGAAATTGAAAGGCAACTCAACACCCAAAATCAAATGTGCAAGTACCTCTCTAATTTGCAAACATAAGTAGGTTAGGTACATATTGTTTGCAAAAGGTTGTTGGAAATACTAAACTTAGTGTGCTCATATTTCTCGCTCATTTTGATCATCAGGGTGCTTGTTGCAAATGCATTCCTATAATATTCAACGGCCTTGTACCCTAATATTGTTTAAACCTTCAAAAGTATCTTTTTCCACAATGATTTCTTTCTTTGAATACATTGCTCTATATGTTGTAAGGTGTGTGGTTGTATGAGTTGATTGAAGCTTCAACTTTTTTCACAAAACCTACACACTGCATACCATGTATCTACAATGATAACTATCTTATCTTTAAGAAAGCAGTTCCAACTACTACTGTTTTCTATTTTCATGTAGGTGGGATAATGGTGGTGATTGGAGAAGGAGAGATATTTCATGTTTGTAATAGCCCAGGGATAGAAATGTCATTTTAGGCTCTGAGAGTAAGGGTAAAGGAGAGATTTCCAGTTAGAAAATTGTTTAGAGAGGGTTCTAAGGGTAGAAAAGTTATTTAGAAGCCTTTCGTGGCTTATACATGGGTATTCTGGGAAGAATATTTTGTGTATGGCGCGAGGAGAAAGAGAAATTCCAGATTTTTAGGGGCACACGCCCGTGTGTCTAAGACACACGCCTGTGTGCTAGGAGAGAGACGTAGTATATATTTCTTTTTCCCGTATTTTCCCACAGTTTTCCTTCAGCTTTCTTTCTCTTCTCCCTTTTCCAGTAAACCCTAGACAAGAACCTGTCTAGCAAGCTGCCATAGTTCTGGTTAGAGATCCAAGACCAGCTAGAGAGAGAGATCCGGATGCCATGGCAAGAGGTAAGTATTTCTTTACCTTTTCACTTAGGTTTCCAGCATGCTTTTCTGATTTTCCAGCTTTTTGGATGTTGTTGCATGTTGTGGATGTCTTCCAACATGTTTTGATGATGAAATGATGAAATGCATGGTGATTATTGAGCTTAATATGCAATGTATGTTGTGTATGTTGCTGGGTATGCTTTGGATGAGAAATGCTTGAGATTTGAGATGCCAAATGAGAAATGTATAAGTTGAGTGTGTTTATGGGCATGAGTTTGTGTTGTGTTTATGATTAATTGAAAGATGATTGAGTTTTGGCTGTGTTTGAGTGGGATTTTTGGGTTTCCAGATGCTTTCTGCAGATTCTGGGTTGAGCACACGACCGTGTACCTAAGGGACACGCCCGTGTGGCCTCAAATTTGCATGAGACACGACCTTGCATGTTGCCCGTGTGCATATGAAAATCCACACACACGTCCGTGTACCCGAGTGCACACGCCCTTGTGTCTAATCCCAAATGCGCACGCCTGTGTAGGTAAGACACGAGATGGTGCAGAGGCTGCTACACGCCCGTGTATATGCACCACACGCCCGTGTGGTCAGCCTATTTCATGATTTGTTGAGAAATTTTCCAGAACCGCACATGCCCAATAGCACGAGAAACACACGGTCCCGTGTGGCTGGACACACGCCCGTGCACGTTAACACACACGCCCGTGTGGCTTAAGAATGGCAGAAAAGAGAAATTAAAATAAAGATAAGCTACCCTAAGCTTCCCTAAGCGAAATCTAAGCATACGAAACATAAGAATAACAAGAGATAACACCATATCATGCATGATTATTGAGCATTGAGTATGGCATGCCACATATGAGACTTTTTCAGAAAAAAGGATCTACGGATCCAAGAGATATTTTAAAAGTATATATATGTATGATGTTTCGGACATCAGTTAGGGGTGAATACGAGGAGGCACCTGTGAGTTTGCACGCCTGCTAGAGAGGGAAACCATGATTCGCTAGAGAGAACATGGTCGGGCACGAGTAGTTTTCTTATAGGTTTTATCAGACTGGCCAGCATAGTAGAGATATTTTTTAGATACAGTACTTTCGATACTATTTTCAGATATGCTATATGTATATATATGAGGATCTTCAGATCAGAGATTTTTATGAGAAAGAGTTTTTAGAAAAGATAAGTTTTCAGAAAATCAGTCCGATGGGCAAAGTTTTATGAGAAATGAGTTTTTACATGACATCCGAGCATGAATATTATGTCATGTACCATATTCATGAGAAACATGTGAGATAAAAGCAAAGTACAGAGCATAAAACAGATAAGAACTCTGAAAACTTAATGATTAAAGAAAGTAAAGAAATAAGAGGTAAGAAAAGAAAGATATAAGCTACTGTAAAGCAAGAATGATAAGAATGAGAAAACAGTAAGCAGAGAATCCGAGGTCTGATCTATGATCAGCCTTTGCTTGATGACCTGTCTTTGTAAGAGATAGGAAATGCTTACTGAGTGATTTTGTCACTCACCCATTTCCCTTCCTTTCTCTTTTGCAGGTCAGTGAGTTTTGGGGACTGAGATGTGGCGATACAACTGTGAGGTTTTGGGGACATGACTCGACAGCTAGTTTCGAGATTCAACTCATTTGCTCTGTTAATTGCATCTCATGTATTTATGTCTGTGTGTATTATATTATTATGCATTGTACGGATAACATGATTTTATACATGAGCAGCCTGGGATTTCAAAAAAGTCTTTATGACTTATTTTTATTATTACAGTTTTCATATTTTACGCTTCTGTATATTAATGTTTAAAGTATTTTGAGTAGTAGTTAATTTCTTTTTCCCTCGTAAGGATCTCCGTCACAGGCATATTTTTTTATTTTATTATATATATATATATATATATATATATATATATATATATATATATATATATATATATAAGTATATATTTACAGCTATGCATAGTAGGCCTAGGGCGGGGGGTCACTACAATGTTTGCTCGACACCAACATCTCCCTTATTTTTTTCATCAAAGTCATATAACTTAAAATTTTCCACAATTGTTATGTCTATTCGATGTCGTCTAATGGATGATAGGTTGGTTTGCATTTAGATGGAGTTGCTTCAGATGGCCTTGACGACCTAGAAGGCATGCTATGCCTATCAATCTGACGACTAGGACGTGATCCTGACATTTTTCGTTGATCCATGCTCTGTAAAATAGTTGCAAAAAAAAAAAAAAAAAATTAAATGGCGAGAAACATGAATATATTTTTATGACTATTTGAGAG